>PVLC010002607.1:9848-50554 GCA_004027655.1 Graphiurus murinus
GGTACTGGGGACTGAACTCAGGGGCGTTCTACCTCCGAGCTATACCCCCAGCCCTATTTTTTATTCTTTATTTTGAAACCGAGTCTCACTAAGTTGCGGAGGGCCTTACTAGGTAGCTGAGGCTGGCCGCGAACCCGGATCCTCCGGTCTCAACCTCCCAAATGCTGGGATTACAAGCGTGCGCCACCACGCCCGGCTAGGGAATATATTTTTATTTGGTATTCGCAATATATTTCTTTGAACTTTTAGTTTTCAAATAATTGTAGATTCATATGTAGTTATAAGAAATAATATGGAGAATCCCCATGTATTTTTAACTTCAATGGTAACATCTTGTGAAAGCATAGTACAATATCACAAGCAGGATATTAGCAAATATTTTACAGTCAAAATATCAAACACTTCCATCACCACAATATATATGATGACTCATTTCCCCTTTTATTGCCACTTTAACTTCCTGCTTTCATCCTTTTTTTAACAACTAATCTGTTCTCCATTTCTATAATTTTGTCATTTCAAGACTTTATTTAAATAAATTTGTACATATGAAACAATAGAATTTTTCACTCAGCATAAGTCTCTGGAAACTCATTAACATTGTTGCATGTATTATTAGTTCATTCCTTTTTATTGCAAGTAGTATTCCATGGGGTAGTACCACAGTTGTTTTTTTGTTTTTTCAACCATTCACCCATCAAAAGATCTCTATACTACTTTCAATGTTTGGCTATTGTTAATAAGGCTTCTACAAACATGTGTGTACAGGGTTTTGTGTGAACACAGTCTTCATTTCTCTGTGATAAGTGATCAAGAATGCTGGGGTGTATGGTAATTGCATGTTTGGTATTTTAACTAACAGCCAAACTATTTTCCAAATTTTTATACCATTTTGCAATCTCACTTGCAATGTGTCAGTATCCAGTTTCCCTACATCCTCAGTAGTATTTGGTATTGTCACTACTTTTGTTTTAGCTATTCTGGTAGTTGTGTAGTGATATCTTACTGGGGTTTAATTTGCATTGGCTCCTGATGTAGAAATTTTTGCATGTGCTCATTTGTCACCTACAGATCCTCTTCAATGAAACATGTTTCTGTCCTTTATACATCTTCCAACTGGGTTTTTTGATGTTGAGTTTTGAGAATTCTTTATATTACATATTCTAGATACTAGCTCTGTGTTGCATATGTGTTTGCAATTATTTTCTTCCAGTGTATAGCTTGTCTATCCATCTTAACAGCCACTCACAGAACTTTTTAAATTCTTTTTTGGTGTGTGTGAATGTGTGTGTGTGTGTGTGTGTGTGTGTGTGTGTGTGTGTGTGGTACTGGGGAGTTAACCCAGAGGCATCCTACCTCTGAGCTACACATCTAGCATTATTTTTAATTTTCATTTTTTAAAACTTTGAAACAGGCTCTTACTAAGTTGCTAAGGGCCTAAGTTGTTTATGCCGGCTTCAAGCCTGTAATCCTCCCTGTCTCAGCCTCCCAAGGATTAGGATTACAGGTGTGGGCTACCACACACAGCTAAACATTTTTAATTTTAATGAAGTCCAATGTTTTTATTTTAACAAAGTTGAATGTTTCTTTTTTTATAGATTATGATTTTGTCTAATAAATCTTTGCCTTACCCAAGATTTTAAAGATCTTTTATGTTTTATTCTAAAAGTTTCATATTTTACATGTAAATTCATGATCCATTTGAGGTTAGTTTTTGTATAAGATGTAAGACAGGGTTAGTCTTTCTTCTTTTTTTTTTAACTTACTGATATCCAATTTCTCTAGCACCTACTTGTTGAAAAGGCCATCTTTTCTCCACTGAATTACTTTTGCACCTTTGCCAAAAATCAGTTGGGTATATTTGTGCTGGTCTATTTCTGGGTTTTCTATTCTGTTCCATTGATCTATGTGTTTATTCTTCTGCCAACATAATTAAGATGCAATCTTAATTACTGTAGCTATATAAGTTTTTAAATTGGATAGATTGGTTCTTCCTACTTTATTCTTCATTTTCAAAATTGTCTTAACCAGTATGGTTCTTTTGCTTTTCCAAATAAATTTTGGAATATTCTTATCTATAACTACCAAAAAATCTTGCCAAGATATTGATAGGAATTTCATTAAGCCTGTCTATCATTTTGGAGAGAAGTGATATCTTTACTGTGTTGCATTTTCCACTCCATGAACACATATTCTTCTTCATTTATTTAGATCTTTGATTTTCCTCATCAACATTCAGAATCCAAGTCTTGTACATGTCTTGTTAGATTTATACCTAAGTATTTTATTTTTGAGCGCTTGTAAAACATACCGAATCTATGTGTTTTATACCAGAGATACAACCTAGGGACATTTTACCTCTGAGCTACACCCCAAGTCCTATTTTATTTTGAAACAGGGTCTCTCTCTCTAAGTTACCACATGCTGGCCTTGAACCTGTGATCCTCCTGTCTCAACTTCCCAAGTACTGCGATTACAGGTGTGTGCTATGACACCCCAGCTGATATTGTATTTTTAATTTCAGTGTCCATGTGTTCATTGCTAGAATATTTTAGTGTGTATCTTACATATTTTGACCTTGATGAATTCACTTATTAATTCTAGAAGTTTTATTTTGTTTGGTGGATGCCTTAAGAGTTTTCAAATAGACAATCACATCATCTGTCAATAAAAATACTTCTTCCTGAAGTGACTGCCTTTTATTTCCTTTTCTACCTCATTGCATTTTTGTTGAAGTTCTAGCACTGTATTTAATGTGCTGAGAGTAGACATTCTTGTTTCAATCTAAGTATTAGGGAGAAAAAAATCAGTAGGGCTTACATCTGCCTTTTGGCTTTTTGTTTTCTGTCCTGTTTTTGGTTCTCTGATTTCTTCTTCCTGCCTTATTTTCTTTGGCCTTACCTCCTTTCTGTTTTCCTCCCTTCTTTGAACATTTTTTATAAATGCATTTTCATCTATCTATACTGCTTTTAGTGTATTTTTGTATAGCTTTTCACTTAGTAGGTACTTTGTTATTACATTATATGTACATATCCTGTCATAGTCTAATATATTGTCATTTGAAAGCCCTAAGTTCTCCACAAGACTTCCTCTGGCATCACCCCAACAGAGAGGGAAGGGAAACGTCAATGTTGGTAGGTGAAAGTAGAAGTCCAAGCTCCCAAGTTCCCCAAAGTGGTCTCCACTGACAACAATGATTGCATGGGGAAGGAAGAAGATCTGGCTATGAACTCATGGAAATGAAAGTCCCAGTTCTCCACTTGGCTTTATTGATACCACCCCAGCAGGGATGTTTGGTGCTTTAATACAGCCCCATGAAGGTGGAAGTCAAAGCTCTTCAGGTGGCCTTTGTTGGCATGAGTGGCATGGAACTACAGTTTTTTTCAATAGTTATTGGCTATAATAGAATAGTTTTGTCTAAAATTTTTCTATGTAGCTGGGCTTCTACTTTTCCTGGTACTTTGTCCAGAAAAAGCCAGCCTTTATTGGGGTTTATATTTTCTTTGCCTATCAATGTTTCTGGTTTGCTGACTTCTTCGGTTCCAAATCTAGGATATATGGCATAGAAAGAAAATCCAGGGAACTCACCACTGTGTTGCATGTTGGGTGCTGTGTAAGCTTTCCATTGTTATGGCAAGATGCTTGAGATAATCAACATAAAGAGGAAATATTTATTTTGACTCCTAACTTCAGAGATTTCAGTCCATAGTCATCTGGTTCCATTGTTTTGGGCCCTGTGGTGAGGCAGAACATCATGGCAGGAAGCAGGTGGTGGGGCAAAGCAAGGAAGAAAAGAGAGAGGGGAAGAGACAGGTTCCCAATATCCTCTTCAAGGGCAGGCACCCAAGGACTAGCTTCCTTCCACGAGCTCCACAGACTGGCGACCAAGCTTCTAGAATGTGAACCTTTGGGAGACACCTAAGATCCACACCATAACGGTTCCCAAGATCTTGAGTCCACTCTCTTCTCTTCACTTTTCAGAATCTTTATATACTTGTGTTATATATACATCATGTTCAGGTTTTGTTGTACTTAAGTAAATCTACTCCATCTCCCCAGAAGCAGGAGTGTCCAGAATACTTCTTTAAAATTTGAATCTGAGTCTAGATGTGGCAGTACCTGCCTATAATCCCAGTGCTTGGGAGGCTGAGACAGAAGGATCACAGGTTCAAGGCTAGCTTCAGCCACTTACTGAGACCCTGTTTCAAAATAAAAAATAAAAAGGGCTGAGGGTGTAGACTAGATATAGAATGCCCCCCACCCCTGCAGTCAATCCCCAGAACCAAAAGGCAAAAACAAAAAAAAAAATAAATAAAATTCAAATTTGTTGCCAACACTTTAAAATCAGAAGATTTCAAATGAAAATCCAGTGATTTGGCTTTTCTTGAAAAATTTGAATATCTGTCAATATTGGGCCCACGCTCCAGAAGGGAAACACACGGCTAGCGCTACATTGTACAATATGGTAGCCCACTAGCTACATATGGTAGTACTAGCTTCAAATAACTAAAAATTTTCAATTCTCAGCCATGCTAGCCACATATGACTAGTGGCTACTTTATTGGGCAGTGCAGTTAAATAACATTCTATTAGTAAAGAAAATTCTACCATGTAGCACTGGACTTGATCATGAGGGGGGCAGGCATGCTCCAGTTTGCCAAGTCCCCAACACTTGGTGATACCGTAGCCCATGCCATTCATTTACCTCACGTGCTGACAAATGTGTGTTTAAAATTGTTGGCTTAAAGACAAGAGTAGTTATATTATGGGGAGCAAAGTGGGGGCAATGAGACAGAGGAAGGAGAAGCAGTGGCCCTGGAAAGTCTAGACACTTAGGATTGGGTAGAAACCAGGAGAAGAATGGGGAGATAAGAGCAATATAGAGATTAGGGACTCACTGAAGGCAGATAATATTTTAGCTCCCACTTTGCCTGTGATTAACTGTGTGACTTCTACTGTCAGTCTCACCTTGGACTCCCTCCTTTTGTTCTCTGTGTTACACCTATGTTGGCTTTCTCAGTTCTTTGGCTATCACAAGCAACTTCCTTCCTGAGGATCTTCACACTGCTTGTACCTTTTCCAGGACCACTCTGCACCCTGAGCTTTAACTCTACATGCTGGGACAATTCCATTTAACCCATGAATTCCTTGGAAGCTTCCTTAGAGCCTCTACCAGGTAAAGTCCTGCATCAGTGCTCACAGTGCCTGGCTCTAGTTCATGTCACTCATCACAATGTACATGCATTATCACTTATCTGTGTGTCTCTCTGCCCTACTTGGCTGTGAGTTCCATGAGTGCCAGGGGCATGACTGTCTTGTTCACTGCTGTATTCTCTGGTCTAGCCGAGCACCTGACACACAGTAAACACCAGAGCAAACATTGATTGCTTAAGCTGTGAAAGTTTTTCTGACCTTAGTTTCTGCAACTGCAAAATGAGAGCAAAATAATTACTACCCTTGCATTATAAACAGATTAGGAAAACAAACATGATAGATTATTTTAAATTTAAGAATAAAAAGTAAACCGGGCGTGGTGGTGCACGCTTGTAATCCCAGCATTTGGGAGGCTGAGACCAGAGGATCCAGGTTCGAGGTCAGCCTCAGCTACCTAGTGAGGCACTCTGCAACTTAGTGAGACTCGGTTTCAAAATAAAGAATAAAAAAAAATAGGGCTGGGGGTACAGCTCGGAGGTAGAATGCCTCTGAGTTCAATCCCCAGTACCGCAAAAAAAAAAAAAAAAAATGGACACACTTTCAAACTCAGGAGCTGAGCCATAAGTTGAGGCCTCAGCATTGTTAGAAAGCAGCCTGACAGCACTGCTATGAATTTTGTCCTTGTAGTACCCTTTTAATTACTGGGTGTTTTCCTTAGCACTATCTTGAAGCTCAATTGATTTTAACCTAAAGACTAATGAATTTCATTCCAGCCAGAGGTATATTTTATGTCTTATCTAATCACCTCCAAGTCAATCAAAGGGCAGCAAACCTGGGCCTCAGTTTCCCCATCTGTTAAATGAAAATAGTTACTCTCGCAGGTGTATAAAGATCATCTGAGAAAACTAATGGGAACAGAGGTGACAAATTATAGCACACTATGCCAACATAGGGTGCCTTTATTTGGAAACAATATCTGGCTTCTCCCTCAGGGTTCTGTGACTGTAGATGAGAGGACTGCCCAAGGCCAGTAGGGGTTTTTCCTTTAAAGAGTATTCAACTTGGGCGACACCGGAAGAATCTGAGTATTGACCCCCAATGAGACCAGGAAGAGAAGAAATGCAATGCAAGCTTTGCTAGAGCTTCCAGCATCTTCAGACCTTGCTTGGAGGTGGGGGGGACAGGGCCAATGACTCACCTCAGCCATCATCAAGCCCAGGTACACCTGTATCCAAGAACTTAGGTAGGGTGGAAGAACCAGAGAGGTGTGGATCAGCTGAGCTTCAGATGGGCTTTATTTCATCCCTGCCCCCACCTAGGACAAGGTGCAGCTGGCATGTCAGCAGCACTCAGCTCTCAGCACAGCAGAGGGCAGTGGTACCCTCATCTCAGTCACACCCAGGCCAGCCCGGAGAGACAGTCCTCCTGGTATATGTGTAGGCCAGAGTTCAGAAGAGGGATCTGACACCTAAAATTGGTCCTACTTCTCCTCCTTCTCCACAACCTGGAGGACCCAACCCCACCCCAGCTCAAACACACACACACACACACACACACACACACACACACACACACACAGGAATAGAGACACACAGACACACACATACACAATCACTATATATACACACCTACGCACAAGCACACACATGCATACAAACAGCCGAGGTTTTTCAAATTAGTCCCTTCAAACTACTATAGCTTATATCATTTAGCATCCTAAGCTTGGGAAGAGATGAGTCTATTCTTCCAGCAGGAAATCAGGAATTGACATGATCCAGTGACCAAAGTGTTGCCATCCAGGGGTCAAAGAACCCTCTTCTCGTCCCAACTCTGCCACTATCTGATGTGACCTGAGGCCCTTCACTTTTCTCCTTGTGCTCCATCCAGCTGCCTCTAACATGAAAGAAGGGTGTTGGTCTCAACATTCCCCACGTGCGTTCACTTCGGTGGCTCTGTGGTCCCCTGCTTCCTCCATCTTCCTGATGGCAGACAAGGGAGGTGTCCTATCTCCCCTCTCCAGTTCCTGAGAGATGGAGGCACTCCAGTGCAGGAAGCCAGCTAAGCAGGGGAGCTCCCTTCCTCCATTCCCATGGTACTTAAATGAGTCTAGAAACTGATGGGGTACAGGGCGTGACTTTAAGGTATATGGGTTTATCTGACTAAATTAGAAATTAGGAAAGAGGTCAACAATGAATTCAGATGACAGTTTTAAAGGGAACTGAATTCCTTCTGCCTTTTTTACCACTGCTAGGTGGTATCCCAGAGGAACATGAGTTTTCAGAGGGATTTGGAGCTAGGGTATTAAACCTACAGTGTTTGCTTTAGGAAATAGGTTTTAGAAGGATGGGCTAAGGAAGTAGGGCCAGATTTCAGCAAAATTATGAGGTCAGTGACATTTCTGTTCTGTGTTCCTCCCATCGAGGGCACCTTCATGACCCATTTTCAGGGCAGCCATCCAATGGCTTTGTGACAGACAAACTCCCTCCTGACTGCTCCCAGGCTTGCTCATGCCACCCCCACAAAACTGTCCTGGTTAAGTCTAGATCTCTAGATGTTACCTGATTTCAATGTAGGGAAATGCCTTTGGGTCCCTAAAAGCCACTTCATTTCAACAAAATAGGTATTACTAGCTCTGAGGGGCCCGACCTGTGTCAGGAGAGAACAGATCATAACCCTGCCTCAAGGACAGCTCCACAGGTGACATTTGAGTATGTCCCTTCCCTGCCTCCATTCCCTGACCGTTCAAAGCAGTGGACTTAACTACTTCAGGTGAAGCCAAGATCCAAGTTGGCGCTAGGCCTGCCCTTCAACAGCCCTAGAGTTGTTCAGAAGAATGGAGCATTTTGCCAATGCCCATGCTCCCTCGTCTCCCTCGCTTATTGAATTGAACGTCTGAACCCAAGAGCTTATCACGTCTTCTCCATTTCCAATCTCAGGGCCCAATGTCCTGCTTATTTGGAAATTCATTTTCTTTCTTCTCTGAGGGAATTGTGTAAAATGTCCATTTCCTCAAATCAAAGCATTTCTAAGAGAATTAGCTAATTTGTTCACTTATTATAAATAACAGCATAATAAAGGAGATATGGCTTGGACTCTGCAGGAGATCATCAAAAAATGAATTCTTCATAGATTTTTTTTTTTTAACATTCAAAACCCAGTGTTGCTAGTGTGACAGGACTATAATCTGCTCTTCCATTTTGAAACTGAAATCTCATCACTCCAAAGTCTCAGGCAATCATCCTGCATCATGCAGACCTGAGGACAGTGCCTTCTCACAGAGCTCTTATCCTTGATCAGACAATGGTGGTTGTCTTAAGTATGCCTGGGCGTGACTGGAAGGACTGAGCCGTCATGCCAGAGGCTTGGCCCCATGCATGCTAAACAGGAAGAGCTTGTCATCAGAGCCCTGTAGAAGGATGTGACCAAACATCAGGAGAGCAAGTTCTAGTCTCAGCCCTGCTGCTGCCTTGGCTGGGACCAGAGCCAACTACCTCCTCTTCTCCAGGTTTCAATTTCCTTCTGTGTAAAATTATGACTTTGGCTTGGAAGCTGACTGCTCTTGAACCAGTCCTGGTCTGTAATAAAGTTCTCACTGAAATGAGGCTTGTGTAGAAAATTCCTTTAGCTCAGGTCTGTCCAACAGGTAGTGTTATAATTTACTTTTTTTTTTTTTGAGTTTGCAGTCAAAAGCTTTTATTATCTAGCTGAAAGTACTCCTTATAAATCTCCCCAAGATATTATATAAACAACTTGATTTTAAGATATTAAATAGCACCACAAATAAATGATAGTTGATTTTCATCTTATTTTAATGGCTTAATTTGGCACACAAACAAACAAACAAAAACTCAACCACTCTATGTCAGTCCTCAAGATATCTTCTGAAATGTATATACAACTGGTCAATAAAACTGAAGGGTTAGAAACTACTAGATTACTTGGTCTCCAAGCTCCCTCCTGGCTGAGATTCTTACCATGTCAGATTTTGGTACCTGTTGGTAGTAAGTCCATCTCCCACCCTTACTACCAAAGGAGTAATTGTCAGTTTTTCAATTTTTCAGTGGTTCTCAACTTTGGCTGTACCTAGACTCACATGGCAGCCCTTAACAGAACACTGAATCCCCAGGGAATCTCACCCAAATAAGTAGAATCAGTATCTAGGAGTGGGGCCTAGGGATGGGCAAAAACTAAACAGATGGTGATGCTGTTGTGCATCCAGGAATAGGAGCCCCTAGTTGAGATGTTTATAGGCCTGGCTGGATGACAGAATTGTTTGGAGAAGCTCTTATAAAAATTCAGATTCCTAGGTGATAGTCCAGACTTACTAAGTCAGAAACTCTACAGTACAGGGGAAATCTATATTTTCAAAATCTTTCCAAACAAGTCTATTGTTGTGAGGCCTCAGACTGGTATTTAGACATCACAGGTGACTGTTAGATGTCAAAGTGGAAAAGTCTTAGGAAGGTTCTCTGGACCATGCATCATTCTGACATAGGGTCACATCTGAAATGTCAACATTTAGGAGTCATTCATTTCCCTCATGGCATCCTTCTTTGGAATGTCCTATCCAAGAGGCCAGTGACTTCACAGAATACCTTTCATTCAAGTATCTTTAAATTCATGGAATTGGAAGAAGGATGGGTAAGTGGTGCAGAAAAAGCAAGGAAGTGCCAGAAACACAGGTTCCTCTGCCCCATTCTTTTGCCCTGCCTGGCCCAGGGTATGGTCACATATTTGAGCTCCTTTTCAAGAGTGGTGGCCATGATGTAGACCATCCACACACACTCTCAAACAGATTTCCAAGTCCCCAAGCACAGTACATCCAGGCCACCAGCCATCAAGGGCAGAGGTGACCTCCCAATGGCAACATTCACATTAGACTAGTTGCTCTGTGTACCCAGAAATGAAATGTTCAGCAAAGCTCTGGTCGTTTGCAATTCACATTTTTATCAGTTTAAGCCTCCCTTTGAGATGCTGAGAACTTTGTTTGCTATGTTCCTAAGCAAAGCCCAAAGGAATTGGAAACCTTCACAAAATTATATTAAGTTTCCAAAGGCTTTTGCATGAATGAAATGGTTGTGATGATGTCTACTATAAAACAGACTAGTGATAAATGAAATCAAAACATCATATCCAGAGCACAACAACAGTGCTTGTGCCAACAAAATCCTCATGAAAGTAGCTGGGCTGAACTAATATCCAGAAGAAAATTACTATACCCAAGTGGCCTCCAACCTAAAGCATCAACCTCACAGGTCTTACCTTCTTAGACCAGCCTCCCATCCCAGAGGTGAGACATGGTTGTTTAGAAAAGGGAGTAATAAGACATGGTAGCAGCCAACATTATTGAGCCCCTATTCTGCAAACACTGTTCTTTCACTTTAAATTTATTAGTTCACTTTAAATACATTATATATTCACTTTAAATATATTAGTATATATTAGTTCACTTACTTCTTACAAAAATACTTTAAGATGGGTGCCATCACTAACTACATTTTATAAAGATAATGAGACAAAGATGGCTAAGTCACGTCTACACGAACACACAAGTAGTATCTGTTGGAGTCAGCATTCAAAGCTTGACAGACTGGCTCCAGGAACATGTGTTTGGCACTGAGTTAGACACTTAAGGATATAATGGAGGCCAGTACTATAGAGTCCCAGGATACTGAAAGTATAAAGCCAGGGACAGAATGGGAATGGTGTGGGAGGTAGGTGCTCAAATGATCCAGTGGCTTTGATAAAGATTTTCTCCCTTTTTAGCCTCAGTTTGCCTATTTGTAAAATGTGAGGATGGCCTTAGCCCAAAAAGGATCTTAGCCCAGGAACTCAGTGGATTACAATTTATATATGTATAGGGAAGGTGTGTTTTAAAGAGGTGAAGCAAGCCAGGCGTGGTGGCGCATGCTTGTAATCCCAGCATTTGGGAGGCTGAGACCGGAGGATCCGGGTTCGCGGCCAGCCTCAGCTACCTAGTGAGGCCCTCCGAAACTTAGTAAGACTCGGTTTCAAAATAAAGAATTAAAAGTAGGGCTGGGGGTATAGCTCAGAGGTAGAATGCCCCTGAGTTCAATCCCCAGTGCCGCAAAAAAATAAAAATAAAAATAAATAAATAAAGAGGTGAAGCAAACTCCTAAAGAAAGATGAGAATGGCCTTTCTGTGCTGCTCTATAATCAAGGAGACTTACACAAGGCATCCTTTTCTGTAATCCAGGGAACTGTTGTCCAACCCTGGAGAGAGGGCAAAAGAAAAAACAGGAATGTCTTTCCTGCTCCCTTGTGAGTCTCCTTTCAATGATGTATCAGCTGTCACTATAAAAGAAATTAGAGACACAAAGAGTTTGAGGCAGGGACTTTGCTGGTCATTTGAGTGTACATGCTACCAACAGCCAGCAGCATCAAATATTCATCCCCATCTGAAAGTAATGCTGCCAAAGCATCAGAAAAGTGCATTTACTAAATACCTAAACATCTGGACAGCAGCCTTTCCAGAGGAATCAGAGCCAGAGAGAGCAGAACCAGAGCTCAAAGTGACAGTGTAACTAGCTTAAGCAGATGAAAGGACAAAGGTGGCCAGAAAACATTATTCCAGCCAGGCCTGCCATGGAGTGGGGCGAGCTAATACAAGAAGAGCCTTGGCAACAAGCCTCTTGTTTACAGGAATCGCCTCAGCTAACAAACAAAATGTGTTGGTCTTTCTATCTTGCTCCAAGGTCAAAAATGAACCTCCCAGTCCGTCTGTATCCCAGTCAAAAAATTTGATTCTAGGCCACACTTGGAGCCTGGCAAAGCACAACCAACACCCTTTGTGACTTGCTGCACTTCTGTAGATTAACTTGGAACTGTTCCCATGACAACAATCAACCTGGGACCCAATGCTTTGGCTGAGCATACTCTACAACTCCCAGGGGCACCACCTCCATGAACCTCTTTCTCTTCCTCACTATCCCTCTCTCCTATCCTGCTCAAAACTATCATGATTACTTTTAAATAAGTATACTGAAAATAGTCTGGGAGGTTCTCAAAAGGTTAAACATGGTAATAATGCATGACCCAGGTATTCCACTCCTAAATGCATAAACCTAAGAAAATTGAAAACACATGCCCACATGAAAACTTGTACAGAAGTGTTCACAGCAGCATTAATCTATTATAATAGCCAAAAGGTAGAAACAGGGCAAATATTCATCAATGGATGAATGAATAACAAAATATTATCCATGCAATGAAATACTCAGGCATAAAAAGGAATGAAGTACTGATACAATATGGCTATACCTTGAAAACATCATAGTAAATAAAAGAAGCCAGTTTCAAAAGACAACATACAGTATGATTCCATTTGTATGTTGTATCCAGAATAAGCAAATATATAGAGACAAAATAGATGATTATTTAGGGTCGGGTTGGAGATGAAAGAAAGTGACTGCTAATAGGTACAGCATTTCTTTTAAAAGAGACAAAAAATCTCCCAAAATTAGGTTGTGATAGTGGTTACATAATTCTGTGAATATACTAAAAAAAACTGAATCATACACTTTGAATGGGAAAATTATGTGGTATATCAATCATATCTCAATAAAACAATTTTAAAATAAATATGTTACTTAAATATGCCTTCTAGTGCAATATAATAAAACTTACAGCTTTTAAGTGGATTACATTCTACCATAGCTTTAGAGAAAATGGAAGTGAAGCTCCAATTACTCCTTCTTCCTTTTCTCACTAGAGAGATGTTCTCACAAAAGTGGACAATAATTGCCTAATGCCTTTCACCTCGAATTTCAATCTCAAACAGATGTGAATCTGATATTTTTGTAGCTACAGAGGCCCAAGAAAAGGATAAATTTAGCCAAAAACAAGAATGATAGAAATTTGGTATAATGAAGTATTTATTTAATTTTGACATAATAAAATAGAAATTTAAATTTGCTATAGACATTTCACCCTGAAGAATAGTGGGAAACAGGAGGAAATCTATCCTGTACTGTTAGATATCAGCCTGTCAAAAGGCAAGGTAAATGTCCTAGCATTTCAGAATCCTTCTCTATTTACAATTCCTTGAAGCAGGGACAACATGTTTGACTTGCTTTGCAAAGCTACTGAGATGGTCAATGAGGGGACGCAGAAGATTATCGACTTCTGTCCACTATGGCTCTCCTATTTCTTGGCAGGATTACTTTCAGAATATAGTTGCTGTTGGGTGCCATTGATGCTATAGAACCTTGGCTAGGTGACCTTCAGCAGATTGCTCAACTTCTCAGCAGGAAAATATAGTTGGCCTCTGTATCTGTGAGATCCTCATCCATGAATTCAACCAACCAACCATCAAAAATATATTTTTAAAAACTAAGTCTGAAAGCTGAGCATGGTGGCACACACCTGTAATCCCAGTACTTCAGAGGCTGAGACAGGAGGATCGCAGGTTCACACCTAGCCTTGACAATTTAGCAAAGCCCTCTGCAACTTAGTGAGACTCTATTTCAAAATAAAAAATAAAATAAAATAGGGCAGGGGATGTAGCTCAGAGGTAGAATGCCCCTGGGTTCAATCCCCAATACTACAAAAAAAAAAATCTGAACCAGGCATGGTGGCACATGCTTGTAATCTCAGTACCTGGGAGGCTGAGAAAGGAGGAGCACAGGTTCATGGCCAGCCTCA
This sequence comes from Graphiurus murinus, assembly GCA_004027655.1. Lineage (NCBI taxonomy): Eukaryota > Metazoa > Chordata > Mammalia > Rodentia > Gliridae > Graphiurus > Graphiurus murinus. Next base: position 23,667 of record PVLC010002607.1, read on the forward strand.
GAAACTTAGTGAGGCCCTCTGCAACTTAGTGAAACCTTCTTTCAAAATAAAATAGGGCTGAGGGCATAGTTCAGAGGTAGAATGCCCCTAGGTTCAATCCCCAGTGCCACAAAAGAAAAAAAAAAATGAGTCTGTACTAAACATTTTTCCTAGATAATGCAATATAACAACTGTTTACATTGTATTAGGTTTAATAAGTAATGTACAAATGATTAAAAACATACAGGAGGCAGTTAAAATGATGAATATTGAAAAGAGAAAAATAACAAATGCTGGTGAGACTGGAAAAGGAGAAATTTTCATACACTGTTGATGGGAATATAAACGGGTACAGTCGCTATGACGAACAGTGTGACGGTTCCTTGAAAAATTAGAACTAGAACTGCTGCATGGTCCTGCAATCCCACTGCTGTGTATACACCCAAAGGAATTGAAATCAATATCCTGAGGAAATATCTGAACTCACTTGTTTATTACAGCACTGTTCATGACAGCCAAGATATGGAATCAACCTAGGTATCTATTGACAGATGAATGGATAAAGAAAATGTGTTAGGTATACACAATGGAGTATTATTCCACCACCAAATATGTAATTCTATCATTTTCAGAAACACAGATGGAACTGAAGGAAATTATGTTAAGTGAAATAAGTCAGGCTCAGAAAGACAAATACCACATGTTCTCTTTTATACCTAGAGACTAAGAAGTTGACCTCAACTAGAGAATGGTTACCAAAACCTGAAAGGGTTTGGGGGTGGAGACCTGGAGACAGGAATGGAAAACAGACACAGAGGAGTAGTGGATAGGAGGATAACCATGGTTGACAGCAATTAATCAACTATTTCAAATTGGCTAGTGGGGAAGATTTTGAATGTTCTCAACACAAAAGAAAAAATATATGTATATGAGGTAATAGATATCCAAATACCTTTATCTTATCACTACACACTGTATATATGTATCAAAATGTCACACTGTACCCCACAAATATGTACAATTACAATGTACCAATTAAAAATAAGAACATATTCAAAAGTACAAAATTAAAACTAAAATATACAGAGGGATGTGCATAGGTTATAAAGGTATACAAAAAACCTACATCCACAGATTTTGGTATTCGGGGGCCTGGAGCCAATCCCCCGTGGAAACTGAGGGATGACTGCCAACTTGGAAGTTTATTCTGAGGTAGAGTGAAATAATAGATGAAAAATGCTTTGAAAACAATAAAAATCTTGGCATTCGTAAAGGTTTGTTGCAACCAATCTCCATCTTGAAACAGTGGAGCGCCTGCCCCAGGGCATTAATATTCAGGCCTGAGGATATCTGCGAGCACCCAAGGTCCTCACCACCACATTGTGCAAAAGAACCCTCAGTATCCAAAAAACTGCTGTCTCTCAGAATCAAAGGACCTTAAAATCAAAAGGAACTTAGAAAGTATCTAGATGCTAGATACTGATACTTGCATCTTTTTGATAACTACCATGACAATTCAGAGCTGAATTCATTGATTTTGTGTTCTGATTGACTTTACACCAGTTTTCTATTTGAAAAGCAGACCCACCTAAGAGATTCAACTGCATTCAATCCAGCAAGTCTTTTATGCCCAGATGGCTAGAAATTGTGGGTGGAAGCCCTGCCCTCTTGCAGCTTTCAATCTTCCCATATCTGAGTCAATCAGAAGATAATTCAAGACTGTATTTAAGCCAAACACCAGATGGTATGTAGAGCCCTTGTATTAGGTTCCTATGGCTGTAGTAACAAATCACCACAAAATTGATGGCTTTAAACAACACACATTTATTCTCGTACAGTTCTGGAGGTCAGAAGTCCAAACCATGTTTCCCTAGGCTAAAGTCCAGGAATTGGCAGAATTGGTTCCTTCTGTAAGTTTCAGGGGAGCATCTGTCCCTTGCCTCTCCAGTCTCTGATGGCTACAGCCTTCCTTGGCCTATGGTGATCTCACTCCAGTCTCTGCTTCCCTGGTCACACTGCCTTCTCCTCTTTTGTAGTCAAATCTCCCTCTGCCTACTTCTAAGGACATTTGTGATTACATTTAGAGACCACTCAGATAATTCAGGATAACTTCACCATCTCAACATCCTTAATTTAAACACATTTTTGAAAGTCTCCTTTTACCATTTAAATAACATCCATAGATTTGAGAGATGAGGACATGGATATTTTTGGAGGCCGTTAAACAGCCTACCTTAGTCCTCAACAGGCACCAATAGTCTGAAGGAAAGATGATATGAGGAGAACAGATTTAGGATAAGCTTCAACATGGATCAATTTTGATGAGGAAGAAAGCAAGAAGAGTATTCCATTGATTAATCATCATCATCATCATCATCATCATCATCATCATCAATGGGCTTTCATTAATCATCATTTATGAGCTCATATTTGTGTCAGGTTATTCTATCTATAGGGAGATCAGCTTCCCCAATACTTGATCTCTGCCTCATTGCACCTGTAATGTATTAGAAAAGGGAACGTATATGTGCATAAAGGAGTGAATATCCTGCTCAGTACTCTCCACTGAGAAGAAAAGATCAGTGTAAGCTGTGGTCAAGGCAGCCTTACTGGGAGAGGTGGCCTCGAGTGGACCATCCACCTTTTCAAATAGCCAAGTGGGGTTAGGGGAGGACTGAGAGGTAGGAGACTAAGAAAGGGCAGTAGGCTTGGCAAGAGGGAACTCACCAGAAACCTTACTCAGAGCAGTTATGGTATAGCAATAGGACACTGAAAATGAAGCCAGGTTTCAGCAAGTCGAGAGAATGGATGGGTAAGAACTGGAGGCACAGGAACAAAGAGGAGAACTATAAACAGGAATGACCACTTGGAAGAGTGATAGGTCAGAAAGATAGGGAGTAGTGTTCATTTCATTTTTCTTATAAGAAGAGAAATCTGACCATATTTGAAAGAAAACATCCAAAGGAAGGGCAAAACTAGTAATGTTGGAGAACAAGGTGATAGGAACTGCAACTTGTAAAAGGTCTCTGGTCTGGCACACTGTCCTCAGGTTTAGGAAGATGGCTGAGGCCCCAGCTCCTGTGTCATCCTTGAGACTACCCCTTCCCTCTTTGCTGCTCCCTTCCTGGGGTGTGGGGCTGCATCCTGCTGTGCCACTTCAGTATTTCCCTCAAGTGTGCAGGATTTGTGTAGAGACATTTTTGAGCTGCCAACAGGGATAGGAGAGGTAAGAGTTCTCCCTCTAACCATCTTGACCCCACTCCAGTACTAATGAGGTATCAACTCCTTGACAGGTAGAGAAGCCTGTTAGCCTTTGTTTTGTGTTTATATAGCTCATAAAATACTGTCCTCGAGGGCTCTGGCTCACATGTTAGCAATGTTCACCTTTTTACTGCGCTTTTGGGTATATCAGGGTGTGGTGTTAGAGGCAGAGAAAAAGAAAAATCAAGTTTGGGGGCAGATAGGTGTTCTGGGAACTCTGCTAAAAGGATGAAACCCAGACTTAGCACTGCCAAACATTTAGCTCTCAGGTCATCTGAATAGTTCAACTCAATTCAACAAGTATGTATCAGGATCTGCTGCACACCAACCACTTTGCTGGGCGTTAAAGATACAAAAATAGGAGCCGGGCGTGGTGGCACACGCTTGTAATCCCAGTACTTGGGAGGCTGCAACAGGAGGATCCAGGTTCACAGCCAGTCTCAGCTACTTAGTGAGACCCTGTTTCAAAATAAAAAATAAAAAATAGGGGTGGGGAGGTAGCTCAGAGGTAGAATGCCCCTGGGTTCAATTCCCAGTACTGGAAAAAAAAAGATACAAAAATAGTTAAGACTTAGAGCCTGGCCCTTATATATGTTAGTGTGCCTTTTGGAGTAAACAGAAATGAAAACATCAACATCCACCAGAATTGCAGTTTTCTGCAGGCAATAGAACCCTGAAAAATAGGAAGAGATATTCAGGGATAGCTGGGAACATTGCCACACTGAACATAGTCAGGATTTGTGATATGAAGATAGGAAGAACACAAATCAGAGTGGACAACTAGCCAATCTGCCACGCAACCAACTCTAATACAGTATTAGGCAGCAGTGGGAGTGGGGCTATACCAAAAATAAAAACCAAATGACATGGAAGCATAAGGAAAGGAGAGTCTGATTATTGTATTGGGGTAGAAATGGGGTGATAATATGGTAGAAAATTTTTTTCAAAGTGAAAATGACAATTGAGCTAGGTATGTGACTCTCCTGCAATGACAAAAGCACAGTTAAGCAAGAGGACATGTTCCAGACTACTTACAGCCAAGGCTGGGAACTGGCACATCATCACTTTCATCCCATTCTATTGGCTAAAACAAATCACATAGTCAATCCCCCAAATTAAGGGATGGGAAATATTCCCCTCTCCTTTTGTGCTAGGCACTGTAAAGGGTGTAGGTTCGTGCAGGAGTAAAAAACCAGGGATATTAATACTACTTTCCACACTGTGTCTTTAAATGGATAAGTCAATGTAAATAGTGGATGGGAGGAAGGAGGAAGCATAGAGGGAGAAACTAGTTTGGATTATGGTTACACAGACACTCCTCCACTTATGATGGGGTTGTGTCTCCATAACCCATTGTAAGTTGAAAGTATCACAAGTGGAAAGTGCATTTAATACAGCTAATCTACTGAACATCATAGCTTAGCAACGCAGAACACTGCAGAGTCTCCGTTGTTTGCCCTCGTGATCTCATCTCAGTGCAGCTGCCCAGCATCACAAGAGAGTATTGTACCACATATCACCAGCCCAGGAAAAGATCAAAATTCAAAGTTCAGTTTCTACTGAATGCTCATTGCTTTCACACTATCATTAAAGTCAGAAAATTGTTAAGTGGAACCATTGCAAGTCAGGGACTGCCTGTAATTCATTCAGGAGATAACAAGAGTATGAACTAAAGAAGCAGCATTTGTAGTGGAAGAGAGAAAAGACAGAAGATGTCTTAACTGCTTCTCCATGGGGAGAGCTTTGACTCTGAGAAATGACTAGATGAAAACCCATCAATGGACATTGCCTGGTGATATTGATTGAGCTATGTTGGGCTATCAATTTCTAACATATCTTCCCCGGGGTTACAAGACATGACTGTTTATCTTCTGTCTTCGATCCTAGGCAGGATGACTCTTCGCAAGAAAAGTCTAAGAGATAAATGGGAGCTTGTGGATAGTCACACAGCAAGAATCATGACAGAGATACTGCTGAGGTCAGAGGGTGTGACTCAATTATTTTACTCCTTCCTTGGCAGCTTCCCACACAGGTATCTGTAGCACAGTCTCTGCCACATGTAGGACACTGACTATACCCTCCTTTCACTATTTTGTGGGTGAGCCTGGTCTCATCAATTATCTTGGGTTTCTCAGTTACACAGATTTCAGCTTCCCTGGTTGGATGCACAGAGTAAATACACCAAAGACTTCTTGCCTTCATTGTCTCTGTTCCAGCTGCCCTGCCTATATCCTAAGGTCAAATGTTACTTAATAGTTTCCACCTATGGGGCACCTGTTGAGAATTAGACTCAGTTGCCAGAGTGTAGTGTCTTGGGGAAATAAGAATAGGCTATGGCCTTCGCATTGGCAATACTATGTCAATCATGCCACCTTTGTGCTTCTGAGCCTAGGTGTTTAATTCACCAACTACTCTTCAGTTTGCTGATGGGGAAGGAGAACCTAAATTTAAACCTTAGATGAGCAAAGAAGGTGACTTAACTGAAGGTGATGGTGGGGGGGGGCACCCTAATGCACATGATGCACTTTCACAAATGTATCAATCACTAAACTGAACTTGAGATGGAGGGAGGGTGAGGGAGTGGGGGGGAAGGGAATTGGGGAAGGGTTAAATGAGAAATGTATGCATGTATGCCTTTACTAGCTTGTACCTAACAAAGATGTATAATTATAATGCACCAATAAAAAAATTCCTTAAAAAATAGGTCTACTCCCTGTAACTGTCTTTACACTTTACTAAATGTAATGGGATAATTTGGGCATCACAGAATGAGCAGAAGATTTGGAGATAGGTTCAAATACTAATCAGGCCACTTGCTATCAATGAGATATCAAAATCATTGAATACAATCAAACTGTCATATGTGTAAGATGGGGGTAATGGTAATTGTCATGACCCAGTGGTTGTTAGAGTCAAATAAGATAAAACAGGGAAATGTTTTATAAATAGTACTGTGCACAAGTACATTACAAAAAGTTTTCCAGAAAACCGATGACATTTCCCTGTATCTCAATTCTTTACCCTTAAATCTCAATTACAATGATTATCAGCAAAGAGGACATCTCAATTTATGTAATCCAATCTAGTTTCATTTCAGTGTGCTCATATTTCTTTTTCTTTCTAAAGCAAAATAAAAAGTGGTTTAAGGTTATGCTTCTTTTAAAAGCAAAACTTTATATTATGTGTAGCATTCCATTTTCAGTACCATATTTGAGAGGTATATTAACAAATAGAGCCAATTTAGAGAAAAGAGTTTAAACCCACAAATGGGAACACTTGGAAAGAGCGGAAGGAAGTTGGAAAAAAGAACATTACTTTGTGGATAGAAATACAATGACAGCTAAGGTCAGATTCTCAAAGGACTACTATGAGTTTGAAGGGTTAGCTTTAGCTTGGTTTTGTTTTGTTTTGTTTTCTATAAGTCTTGTCTTAATACAAGTTTTCAAAAAAAAAAACAGAGTGCATGAGATGGGACTTAAGTTCTGAGACTCTATTTGAGAGGTGTTATTCCAGGGCAATGAGAGCAAGGGGAAAGGAAGTAAATGGTATATGACATGTTAATATACTGAATTATTAATGTCCATCATGTAATGTCAAATATTAATGAACATCACTATCCACAAAGAGACACAGCTGGCCATTTGCTCAGTGAACTTGCTTGGTCACACAGGATGTTCTTAAACAGAGATGACAGTGAAACTGTGCCTGGGGAAAGTGTGAGAGGAGGCCAGGGAAGACTATTTACCCTCCTATCGCCTATTTTCCACTGGTCAAAATTTGACCACACAGGGAATTAACTCCTCTGCATTTCTACATGGCATTATCTGGCCCCCAGAAGATATGTGGGGTTTTTAGTCCCACATCTCTTGGAAATAGCAAGAGTAGCCCCAAACTCTAGTTGCATAACTGGTTAGCCAAGCTATACAGCAACAGCCCAAGGAGAGGCGCTACCTCTTGGACAACTGCCCAGTGGGACTCAGGGAATAAAACCACAGGGACCCAAGCTGAGTTAGTGGCTGCAGTGGCTTCTCAGTGACTCTAACTATAAGTAGTGTCTTGGATAAGGGAAGACATGGTGGTGGCTAAGGTGCACAAACTGCTGAGGGTCTAAGAGATTAGGGAACCAGGAGAATCAGAAGATATACAGAATATGTCTTCTACATAGGTTCCTTTATTTAGTACCTTTTGGTGCCTACTAAGTACCAAGCATTTGCTAGACCCTGAGAATACAAAAGAAATCAATAAAACCTACTAAGTTGTGGCCACTTCCCAAAGACACAGCCCTGTAGATATAACAGATACATAAGCAAACCATTACCACATAAAATGATAAGCACTATGCATGAGGTTCTGTGGGGCATAATGAAGATACATGGTAGAGAGGATACAATTGCTCCAGTAGATGGGAAAAGTACAGGTGCAAGTTGGGCTGCATTACAAAGTGGTGGATTTCCTGACCCTGAGGAGTTCTCCCATCTGATAGTCAATTTGATATGCCATGGAAAGAAGAAAAACATCCAGTGAGTGAACAAGATGACTTATGAGCCAATTCCAGCTCTGGAGCTCCAAATTCTTATAAAGGATTTATAGCTAACCTCTAAAGCCAGATAGCTCGGTTGGCAAGGATCTTTGACAACACGTCTACCTTTGAGGGTCCCATATAAATTGGCAGCTTTATTTCAGTTTTGCTAACACCATACCCATTCACTTACATCATAAACATATGCCTTTGGTCACTAAGAGAGCAGCATGGGAGAGTGTGACAAACTGCCCTACTGCTTTTACTACAGGAAAAATAGTTCATACAAGCAACAGCCAACTGGAAAATAAGGTATCAGAAATATAGCAGCAAAACTGTAAACATCTCTCATCTTACAAAGAATACATGGAATATATAGAATTTTTAAATATATATGGTATTTTAAAAATTAAAACAAGTGAAAGACATGAAGGAGGATGTGAAAAATAAATGTCATGTTATTAGGTAGAAAAAATGTTTAAAAATGTCATTTCTTGCTAACTTAAATCTATAAATTCAATACAGTTCCAATAAAAGTTCCACCAGAATACTTTGAGGAATTAGTAACTTGACTATAACAGTTATATAGAATAATGGTTCATGAGTAGCAAAATCAATTTTGAGAGCAAAGAGGAGGCATCTGGTCTATGTGACATTAAGATGTATTAACCCTATCAGTAAAGAAAAAAGATTTTAAGAATGCAACAGAAAAAAAAACCAAAGAACATGAATAGACAAATCACAAAAGGGCAGGGTGACTATATCATTTATCAACTAAATCAATATACTTTAAGAAAAAGACATTGTGGAACCGGGCATGGTGGTGCATGCTTGTAATCCCAGTAGTTGGGAGACTGAGGCAGGAGCATCACAGATTTGTGGCCAGCCTCAGCTACTTAGTGAGGCCCTCCACAACTTAGGGAGACTCTCTTTCAAAATAAAAGAATAAAATAGGACTGAGGGTGTAGCTCAGAGGTAAAATACCCCTGGGTTCCATTCCCAGGGCTACAAAGGGGGGGGCACTGTGAATAATTATGCCAGGGAACAGGCAAAAACCTAGACTGTCCCAGGAAAACTAAGACATAACCGTACCAGATAGAGAGGGAAACTATATTAACAAATACAAGAGATGAAGAAGTACTTAACCTTACTAGAAATAATACAATTAAATAAACACAAATTAAAATAATGAGATACTATTTTACACCCATCAAGCCTGTGAAACTTAGCCACGTAATACAAGTATTGGCTAAGTTTGGTACCACCGCTGAGTGTTTAGTTATAGTCTTTCTAGCAAACAGCTTGACAGTACTGCATGGGATTAAGTAGACTTAAAATATATGACCCTGTAATTCTACTCTTGTATATGTACCCCAGGAAAGTTACACCAAAGACCACATGTGGAGAGGTGCAAGAAAGCCCATTGCAGTCCTGCTATAATAGGTAGTTAGAGGCAACCTAAGTGCCTATCACAAAGGGGAGAGATAAGAAAAAAGTGATAGATGAATATCATGGAATCAGGTACTGCAGAATGAAGTAATGATCTAGGTGAATATACACTAACACACATCTCTAAATCATCATGATATTGAGTGAAACACAATATCCAAGGCCATTTGTGGAATTATTAAGGACATACATAGATATAATAGTGCTGTGTGTTCTCAAGGACACAAGTAAAATACATTAAAGTGATTACCTAGGGTGAGAAAAGGATGGGAAAGTATGGGAGTAGGGGTTGGAAATAAACATGTGAAAATAATAAAAGGAGAAGAGGATCTCTGACAGTTACTTTTCAGAAACTGGGAAGTATAATTAACTCAACAATCAACTTCTGCACTACCCAACAAAAACAAAAGCCTATGCATCCATACTGAGGGTAGGTTTGAGAGTCTCATTTTTTAATAAGAAGTCCCTAGGCAACCAGTTTTATCTCCTCTTCTTCAAATCATTAGTCTCAATCCTCTAATTTATTTTTCTCAGTCAAATCTCGGTCTGCATACAGGAAGAATCTATTCTATCTAAATTAAGGAAAACATGACAATTTATGATAAATTTGCAGGGATTCTATCTCCCCAAACTCAAGGGCACACCAAATTCCAGACAGGCTCACAAAGGACAGTGACAAGGGCTAGAAGGCCAGCAGGGGTCTGAGTTATTTAGGTCCTTCCCAGGACTCTGTAGTAAAGTCCCTGTCTGCAAAGTTGCTTGTTTGCTCTTTACAAACTGATTGGCTTCGCCTCTCTGAGGATTTGGGGTAGATATGTTTATGTAATGGCTTCCCTATGTACCTATTCTCACTTCAAGGTACCAACAGTCAGACTTCAGTTTCTCAATCCCAAACGAATGTCTAAATGAGAGAGTACCTGGTTGAACCAGTTTAGTTAGTCCAATTGTTGATGGTTAAAGGCATAAGGTCACAGAAGGCTGCTCAGAATTCATTCCTTTGAGTGATAGGAATGAGGGAGGAACTCAGGAGAGTGGATATGGGCTGGGAAAATCTCACCATGAAAAAAAATGGCTGCTATACTTTGTAGATCAGCCCTGTCACAATGGGTTTTGACCAAGTCAGAGAAAGAGGAATTTTAACCAAAGCCAGGCCACTTGATGTTCCTTTTGTCCTTCCACCCACTGCATTTCCTAGAAGGTTTAATCCAAAAATTAGAGAATGTTAGAGCTTAGCTGTAACATAGAAAGCATCTAGTCCCAGCCCATCATTTTACAGACTAGGTAACTGTGATTCAACAGGGCTAAAAAAAAACTAAATAGCGCAAGGTCAAGCACACAGCCAAACAAGTACACAACTGAATCTCAGACTCTTAGTTCAGGGTTTCCCATCTCACCTTGAAGCTACCTGAGAACTGACTTAGAGTACCTTTTACCCAATACACTAAACAAACACAAAGTCTCATGAGCAGAAATTAAAATCATAATAAATCTGTCGTCTCCATCAAAATTATACCTTGGGGTCCATGACATATTTAATGAGTCTACCAAGGGTATGTCCTATCTGGTGGACTCAAAAAATTCAGCTAATGCTCTGGTTGAATCCCAGTTGAGGTGGTTATAATCCCCTCTCTTCTAGTTCCCAGAGAGTTCCTTGTGTGAGTCCTCCCTCTCATCTCTGATCTTGTTTCCTTCCCACCCCAATCGGCTGTAGGAGCATTTACTAACAGGCACACCAGGGGCGACATTTGAGTTGGAAGCTTTGGGGTTGTAATTTTAGAGTTGGAAGAGGACTCTGAGGTCCTCACTCAAGGCCCCTGGATTTTATAGATGGGGAAACTGAGGCCCCAAAAGAAGGGATGAGAGGCCCAAGGCACAGAGAAATCTATGTAAGCATAACATGGATGTATTCTAGCTCTCTTCACTGTCTTTTCCATGACTGTGTTTAAGCTAGTTCTCTTATTTCTCTGGGCAATTCACTTCTTTGTAGCTGAGAACTCAACTGAGTGAAAGAAAAACCATGGAAGCCTGAGTTGTCACAGGTAATCCACAAATTTACTTTGTTTATTTTTATTTTTATTTTTATTTTGCAGTACTTGAGATTGAACCCAGGGACATTCTACCTCTGAGCTACAACCATAGCCCTATTTTTTATCTTAATTTTTGGAAAAGGGTCTCACTAAATTGCCAAGGGCCTCACTAAGTAGCTGAGGCTGACTACGAACCTGCGATCCTCCTGTCTCCGCCTCCCAAGTTCTGGGATTACAAATGTGTACCACCACACCGGGTTTAAATTTAATTTTTAAATAAAAGTTTATAAAGGAAGGCCATCATGTAGTTCTCGATCCCCACACATATTCTTGAGTCATTACCACTTCAGTATGCTTCAGCCCACTTGCAATTGCCCAATATCTGTGTCTTCCCCAGGTGCCTTATTCCAATACACCATCAGCCTCTAAGACTAGGGAGTTAAACCTAACTCCCAACAGCCCTCAATCAATGACTGACAGAGGTGGGGTATCCATATGCCATCCCCTCTCCCATTGGTTAGGGCAACTCACAGGCGTGTGTTCATACCAGTTCAGTTTCCCTACAGGCTCAGACTCCAATTGCTTACAGAAGTAGGTGGCCTGACAAACACCCTTCACTATCCCTGTCCCTTTCCCATTTACCTCACTCTACTATCCTTATTGTGAGTACACCTACCCATATCTCCCAAATAACTACTTGTTCTTGAATCCTTGTCTCGGGGTCTGTTTCTAGGGAACTCAAACTAAGAAAGCTTCATGTTGTGTGCATGTACGTCACTATCACTATAACTGCATTATGATGTAAGACTATAATGCACCAATAAACATTAAAAATAAATAAATAAGAAGTGTAAATTCTCTCTGGCATTAAGAACAAAGTGCATTATCAGGGTAGGCCAAGTTATGTTACTATAACAAAAATAATTTTGGTGACTCAACACAAAGTTCATTTCTCACCGTCTGGGAAAGTTGGGTGGCTCTTCTCATGTGGCTCTTCTCCAAATGGTCATTCAGGGGTCCTTGCCTCTTCTATCATGTGGCTTTAGTATCTTAGAGCCCTCTCTTCCAGCCATGTGGAAAAAACTGGAAAGAGATTAAATGGAAAATTACAAGATGTTTGAACATCTTATAACTGATAGATGTTTTAAGGGCCAAGCCTGGAAGTATTGCATATCACTTCCACCCACATTCTATTGGCCAGAATTTAGTCATAGGATCTTACCTGAATGTAAGAAACCAGGCTTTTGAGTGTCCAGGAGGGAAAAGTAAAGTTTTGGCAAACGCATAGTACTGTCTTTACCACACCAGTTTTCAAGGCATCAGGTCAGAAGTTAGAATTGGAAAACCCTGATCTGCAAGGATAGGTTGTTGACCATTAGCGGCAACCCCTTCTTGACTTTGACTTCTGCATCTCCTAAAGCTACATCTCCTGCTGATCCCACTTAGTGACCTTGAATACCTTCAGTCACTCATTTAACACACAAAGTTTGAATACTTACTGTGTGCCAGAGTATATGCTGAGCACTGGAGAAAAATTAGTTCTTAAAATAAGCAATAGTTTGGGTCACAGCAGTAGATGTTTCAGTGGCCTTCACCCACTGATCAGTGGGAGCCTGTATCTGTGTTACCCAATCAGCTTCCCTGGGAGCCAGCCTTTATAGAGCAGATCTAAGGTTTCAGGAAGCCTCCAGCACTGCACCTCCCCTCACTCCTACTAATTCCCTACATTGGTCTATTCGTGAGCCTGGACTTCTGCAGAGTTTCTCTCTCTGGAGTCCATCAAATTCCCCCACCTCCTCTAGCACAGCAGCTCTTAACCTGGAGTCTACAAACCTTGGTGGTATACAAAGCCTGCATCTTTATTCTCACTACCCTCCAAATCATTGTTTGGCATACTATGGCCCACAAGCCAATCAGGCTCATTACCATCTTTTTTTTTTTTTTTTTCTTTTTTTTTTAGCCTATGAGCTATGGGTGTTTTTTACATTTTCAAGTGGTTGAAAAACACAAACAGAAAAAGAATAATATTTCATGACTCGTAAAAATTATATGAAATTCAAATTTCACTGTCCATAAATAAAGTTTTATTGGAACACAGCCATGTTCATTCATTTAAATGTTATCTGTAACTGCCTCCATGCTACATTGTCAGAGTTGAATAGCTGCCAATAGAGACCATATGGCCCACAAAGCCTAAAAGTTTATTATCAGATCCTTTCAGGAAAAAAAAAAGTTTGCTGACCTCTGCTATAACTGAAAGTATTTTCCTCAGTTATGAATGATGAAAGCAATAAACCAAAGTGGCTTTTTTACCAATAGAATCCACAGATATTTTCATATTACAGTTGTTATATATTTTAAATATCATCTATACTAATCATTATTTCAAAATTAAAGCAATTATTAGAACTACCATTTTATCTAGTCATTTTAAAGCTTTAAAAAATAATCTCAGGAGGTAGGATGCAGTTCAGTGATATGGTGTATGTTTAACATCTACAAGGCATTGCACTTAATCCCTAGCACTCAAAGATAAATAAATAAATAAGTAAAAAAACATATTATTATATCACATATGTGTGGAATTTAAAAATATTTTGATAACTATATTTTAATGCAATCACAATCTTATGTGTTTTGGTTTAAACATTTAAAAACATTACTCTGCCAGGTGTGATGGCACCTATAATCCCAGCACTTGGGACCCTGAGGCGAAAGGACCATTTGAGTTCAGGAGTCTGGGCATCATAGTGATACCCTGTTTAAAAGAAAATTACTCTGAGAAGGGGTCCATAGGTCCCACCAAATGTCAAAAGTTTCATGGCACAAAAAGGGTAACAATCCCAGCACTAAGAGAAAGAGAACCCATTTGCCAGAGTCTTAATTCCCACCCCCCACCCAGCTCTGGACAGTTCTCTTGTATAAAGAGCTGGAGCCTTTTCCCTCTATCCCTGAGGAGTTCTCCTGGAAACATGGAGCTTGTTTTACCTGACGCCATGTTATCATTTGACATTTGGGATCATCAAAGGAACTCATTTCTTTCTCCAACCCCACTGGGGTTCCCAGGATTGCCTGGGCAACAGTACCTCCGCCATGTCCTTTGAACCCTGTATCTTGCCCTGCCCAGTTACTCAGCCAGCTTCTGAAGGATTTTTGACACTGTGGCCCATGGATTCTATACAGACCCTGAAAACTCACTCCCAGGAAGGGGCTTAAAAAGGACTGGCAATGCCAAGTCACAGGGACTGACAGCCCTTTGCCCTTATCCCTTCCCCATTTCACACAAGAACATCACCTTTACTTAGTCAAATCCATGTTCCCTGCACACTTTGGACAGATAGGGAACATGTTCTGCTTCACACAGAAAGTGCCACATTAGACTTCATGGGGGAGGGGGCTTTTACTGCCCCCAAAACTCCTCCATCTACAATACCAGTATTGGAACTAAAATTTCCATGTAAGCTGAGCACAGTGACACACACCTGTACTCTTAGTACTTAGGAGGCTGATAAAGGAGGATTGCACGTTAGAAGCCAGCCTCAGCAACTTAGGAAGACCTTGTTTCCAAATAAAATAGTACTTGGGGTGTAACTTGGAGGTAGGATTCCCCTGGGTTCAATAGCCAACACAAATTAATTAATTAATTAATTAATTAAAAATAAAGGGTTGGGGTGTGGTTCAGAGGTAGAAAAACATCCCTGAGTTCAATCCCCAGTACCACACACACAAGATTTTTAAAAAATTTTTTAAATTCCCATTTAAGAATATTGGAGAGGTCAAGGTACTACCCTCAAATGGTTACATGACTGTATTAGGCCATATACATGGAAACCTCTAGAATAAATATAGAGGACATCAATAATTGCATATCGTGTTCAAATTGGTAACAGGTTTAAGACCCTAAATATTTATTTTCCTTCTGATAATTTACCAACTTTCCTAGTGAAGAAACATGATGACATAACTGTGTGTGTGTGCAACCTACATGGATTTTCAGAGCCAGAGTGAATGTAGGTGTGATAGGGCTGAAGGGCGGGGCCAGAGCCCTAAAATAGGGATTTGAAAGCAGAGACTGACAACCTGAGAAAAATAGGTTATTGTTGAAAGTGAAGTTCCTTGCCCCTAATTCTGTAATAAGCCTCCTCTCAGAGGCCATGAAACATTTTCAGGGTCTTTCTGAAAAGGAGGAGATCCCAGAATGGTCTTGAAGTTGGGGAGATGGGCTTGGTGACCACCAAGGTTTCCAACATGCGGGCCCATCCTCTAGACATTGACCAAGAAGATTCTGCCCCACTCGGATAAATCAGGTTTGAGAAAGCTAGCCACCGTTCTTCAACCTCATGGGTGGGTGATCAGCCACCTGGTTTCCTGGGAAAGTCCTAGGAAAACCGGGATGAGTTGGTCATCCTATAAGAGACTTTTGATTCTGCCTTCTATGCCTTACCTGTTGCGCCATTGGGTGACTTCAAGCAAGTCTTACCATCTTCATAGGCTACATTAATAGACTTTCAACTTATTGAAACCATCTACTAGACAGGCCATTGAACCCGTTCATTTGTATTTTAGGGTCTAAATATTTACAAAGAATAAAAATTGTTTATAACACTATTTTGATAAACACCATCATCATCGCCTCTTGTATGTTTTCTACTGCATTTCCTTCCAAAGGTTATTAATAGCTATGGCTTTATTTTAGCCTAACTCTGTAAAAGAGAAAGGAGAAGAAGAAGAAATGGAAGTTAGGATGGTCCCTCACTCTACAGAGGCACAAACAGAATCCCAGAAATGAGGTCACCCAATGAGTGGGCAGGGGCTCCTGCTCTCTGGATTGCTACCACTGCTTCTTGCTTGGAGTTCTGATATTTGAGTAACTTTGAATGCTGATAATATTCATTTCTATGGCATTTCTTATAACACCTACCCTAGCTCTAGCCCCACTTTCAAGAGCAGTTTTAGCTTTTCACAGGTAACACAGACTCACAATCACAAAATGAGGCATTTCTATGAGAGAACACTGATGAGACTTTAAAGATGAAATAATTGGCTGATAAGATAATGAGCCCTAAAGTGGATAATAAAGGAGATAATAGTATTGATCCACTTCATCAGGCCTGTTGGGAGGATTAGCTCACTGGCAATTGTAAAAAAAAAAAAAAGAAGAAGAAGAAGAAAACTATGCAATAAAGGAATAGAAATGATAGCACATTGGAGATTCACCTTGTCTCCTTTGGGATGACTCTCTCTCTCTCTCTCTGGAGGGATTTAAGTTGTCCTCTGGATGCCATGGCAACCAAGGTCAGCCTGATGGAAACTTTCACCCCCGTACTGTACTCCTTGTGCAGTTCTGTACTGTTTAACTCATCCATAGGTGAATACTTACCTTTCTTTAAAAAACAAGTACAGTGAGAAAGCATTTGACTTGTAGGCTCCTACTGGGAAACAGGAGTATGGAGAAAATGCTGAATGCTTTTAGGACCTCCAGCTGGATACAATGTTCATCTGTGGCCACAGAAGCCATGAGTGAAAGAGTCACTCTTAAGAAGAACAATCAGAGATGGCTGAGAGAGGCTCAGCCAAGCAGGGGCTCCAGAGAGGCCATATAGGAGGCATTGATTTGTGGTTCTGAACTGGAGTTCTCTTTGCTGCCATTAGGGAAACATTAGCCTTTTCTCACCCACTTCCACAGCCGGCCCATATGAAAAAGGTTACTTGGGTGGGTTGGTTTCACAATGTCATTACGATAGTAATACTGGTTTCATGGTAGGTGGTTAATACATGCTGATCGGTTGATGTTCTGGTGTTTCTGTGTGCATTAAATGCTTACTCACAAGCAGGCTCTTCTGATTTTGCCAATATCTTGCTGAGACATACACTCTTTGTCCCAAGAACCTTGTGAAAAATAAATGGATAAATGAAGTGATTTGCTCAGGGTCTCACAGCTTGAAAGTGACAGAGCCAAGATGGCTCCCGTGCTTTGACACCAAGCCAAGAGCTCCATCTATTCTGCCATTTTGTTCTCCATACTCAATCCAGTCACAAGCTCTTGAGTTCTTTTCTCCCAGGGTTTGGTTTTACTTTCTCTGTGCTTTAACCAGCTATGTATGCGCTTAGCCATATCAATCATTTAAGGAACACTTTTGTGCAATGTATTCTAGAGATCATGTTAGGGGCAGCACAATCCCCCTCCTCCAGAACCCTGGAGATACCTTTACTGCACACCAAGAAACTTTCTTTTGCACAGAAAAGTAGTAGAGTTCACCTTAGTATTCTCTATGCTCGCATTTCTCTCCCATCCCCTCGTCTCCTTTCTCAAAGGCATTTTAAAGAAAAAGATTTAAAACTGCCTGGAATTTGAAGCAAGATTGCCTGGTTATTGATTCAAATTCTGGCAGGTCTGACTCAGAACTGTCTCACTTGTTACTGGTGGCTAAACAGGGATTCTGAGGAATCAGGTTGTAATCGAATGACCCGAGAATCCCTCTCATTTCCCCACTCCCATGCAGGGAAATGTAATATTTCCACTCCAGCTGAGTTCTCATTCACATCTCAGAATGTTAATTGGGGTTTTAGTTGGTTCCTCTCCATTATAGGATTTTTGCTTAACCTAATATATTTGGTTATTTGCTCCCATATCTGAACAGAAGACAACAAACAGCCTCTGAATAGCCACAGAATAACAAGAGCTGAGTTTATGCAGCAACCAGGAAGATAAACACAATGACAGCCTTGCAAGCACTGCTACTGGGGATATGATAGGGAATATGCTGTGGCAAAGAAATTCTATACTTCGTGTCATCCTCTGTGTAGAAAAGGAATCTGGATCTATTGCATCTTACAAGAAAAAAATATATTAAAGAGACAATAAGGTAATAGTAATAACAGTCTGCTAGTGTGCTAAAGGGTTTGAGACATAATCATACCGACCTGAATCTACTTATTTTCTAGGCTTCCTTTAGCAAATTTTCTTTGCTTGGTTTCTATGGAAACTGGAAACTGCACATGAGCTAGAGACACTCAGTAGTCTTTCCTGGCAGATGTGTCCATTTCAGATTTCTCATGAAGTGATGTCATATTTATAAACTAAGATTAAAAAAATAATACTAATCCATGTGCTATATACCCTCAGAATCATTGCTGAAAAGGTTAGCATTGGTAGCTACCATTTATTGAATACTTGCTGTGTTCTAGAAAATATACTAAACAATTAAATATCTTAACTTATTTAATCTTCCTAGTATCCCTGTGGGTTTGGTATCTGTAACAATCGGGGTCTATCCGGGAAAATAGAATGCACACTAGGTATTTCAAATTTTTAAAAAATGATAAGAATTAGTTTTGCATGTGATAGAAGAGCTGGGAGGACAAACAGGGAGCTGTGAAGCAGCTCAGAGAGTAGCAAAAATAAGAAGCTGCTATCAACCTGGGGCTGAAGAGACACTGGAAGGAGATCATGTTTCCAGTGCCCAAAAGCTGGGCCAAGTGTCAGGAGCTAGAACTCTCATGAAGACTGCATGTAGGAGCTGAGACTGTAGAGGGAGAGACTATCTGATGGGCACTGGAGCCATGGAAAGACTACTACCAGCACCCCACAGGAAGCAAAAATGGAAAGAGGAAAGAATGCCCTGCTCTTTCTTCCTGATGCTCTCATATCTTTTCACAAGGCCTGCTACTGACAAAGGGTCCTTGGAAATAAGCTCCCTTTTAATACAGAGGAGCACAGAAAAGTGCAGGGACATCCCTGAGAACAAACCAGAAGTTGGCTAGTAGAGTATTACTAAACCCATTTCAAGGATGAGAAAACTGAGGCACAAGTGATAAGTTTTTTAAAATAAGCAAGTTAAATGTGCACATTCTTAACCACTTTGTGATATCACTTGTGGAAAAGATAAGGGCTTATTTACACATATGACATTTCTACATTGTACACCCTTCACGTAAATTAGTTCAGTTAAGTATCCGTTGTGGGGGGCTGCAATTTGAAATCTGAAATTTGTCCATTTAGGGGTTTCTGAACATTGTGTGTGTGTGTGTGTGTGTGTGTGTGTGTGTGTGTGTGTGCCTTCAACTTCAAATTAGTCATTCATGCCTCAAATCATAAAGATATAAAAAGGACCATTTACTTATAGGTAACATGAACCTGAAGCTTGGGGGAAGACACACCTGGGGAGAAACCTTGCCTTTCCCATGTTTGCTGAAGAAGTGGACTGTGATTCCAGTTAGTTAGATTATCACAAAGAAATGGTGAAAAAAAGGTAAAAAAAAATTCCCAGTTCCTATTTTCTCCTTTAATGTTTGACCATCTGCCACTGCTAAACTTGTAAGAGAAATCTATGAGGGGAAAGCTAACATTTCTGTCAACTTCATCCTTTCTCTGAATTGGGGGTAAAAAAACATTTAGCTAAGAGTATAATGTGACAAAACTTGAAGAGAATCATTACATCTAGTAGCCAGATTAAACCCCTCTTAGAGGCATTCATATTTTAAGAGAGTTTATTTGAAAATCAAGAAATCTTCTAATATAAGGATTTTTTCAGTAACTAGCAATGGAAGACATTTTTGAGTAATTTTTACTTGATTCCCTTTACATTTATATTCTTTGTGGAGGAGCCTCTGTATTTGTAAGGCCAACCCTGTTTATATTAGTAGACGAATCCATGAGAACATGGGGATGCTCTGTCTTCCTTCCCAAAGGATCCAAAATGCTTTACCAATTAATGACCCATGAAGGGGAGTGTCTTTCTCCCACTGAAAGCCTGAAGCTACCCAGGGAAAATGGTTTGTTCTGCTGCTTTTGGGGCCTGGGACAGTTTTGGCCAGCATCTAACCTTGATCCCAGAAAGCAAGTAACTTGTGAGAAACTTAATCAGACATCATACAGTCTCTCCTACCCCCCCTAAAAAATGTTTCCCAGAACTACTGACATTTCAAATAGCTTTTCTATTAGTAGAAATTGATATTTAATGACTGTGAAGTCTCAATGCTCACTTTCTCACAATTTATATGGGGTAAAACACATTTATGGGACCAAGAGTATCTATTGATGCTTGACTAAAGACAAGAGAGAAAAATCCCATATCCTCTGCCTTCCCTGAGTTTCCTCCAAGGCCAAGTCTAGGCTGTGTGGGGCCTGATATGTATAAAATTCTAGGGTCCCACTTCAAGAAAAAAAATGACAAATTATGAATACAAACTTGGACATGAAATTTAGAATGACAAAAGAGACCACAATATATTACATTTTTAAAAGATTACAAATGCCAAAAACTTTTCAAAATCTAGAATGTGGTACTTTTGTTAATTACCTACCTAGCATGCTACTTTTTCCTATATTTTTCACACTTTTAATCATCCCTTCATGGAACGGTAATTTTGTGATATTTTCTACCAAGAGAATAAATAAATCAGCTTTTTCTCTAGCATAGTTGACCAAGTTTGCTTCTTTATTTTGATAGTTCGGAAAAATTTCTTTCAGCTTTACCACATGTTATTTATAGTAATGTGTCCATTTTTAGGACTGTGGTCAAATACAGAAGAGTCTCTAAGGAGTCTCTTCTGCATATAAGCTAAGATTTCAGTGCCTTGCAGGTTTTCTCTTAGAGTTAATTCTTTTAGATTTAATCTTAGATTCACTTTGAAAGAACAGGGCACACTAATCACTTGTTGTTGGGGTCCTTATTTCTCTAAGCTGGGTGACTTGGTTCAGAGGATAGTAGGAGTATCTCCAGATGTCACAACTTAACTGTACTATCAAATGACTAAACACCATATAAACATACCCGCTAAACCCAAACGAATGCACCCCGAACTCAAATTCCCCTTAAGTGTGCCCTAAAGATGCCCATAGCTACTACAATGCCACTTAATACAGGGGGACTATGAGAAAGGGGAAAATCAAGTGAAAGGAGACAACAGCCTCTGAATGCAGTGAAGGGATTTTTCTTTTGCAGTCTATAAAACATGTGACCATGGAAACACATTGTCAGGGCCTCTTCCAGGTCTTTGAATGGGAAGCATGAGAGTGAGATCCTGAAACTTAAAACTTCAGCTTTCTTGTTTCATGAAAAAATTGTCTCTGACTTTATCATCACCATCGTCGTCATCGTCATCATCATCATCATCATCATCATCATCACCCCTGCATCATGGGAACTTTGTAGGGTACTAACGAAATAATATATACAGTGCTCAGAACATAACAGGTTTTCAGCTGATTGTATAAGTCATTAGCATCACTGTATCTGACTCTCATAAAGAGGTGAGGGAGCTGGGAATGGTGGTTTATGCTTGTAATTCCAGCACTTGGGAGGCTGAGACAGGAGGATTGTAGGTTCGTAGCCAGCCTAAGCAACTTACTGAGGCCCTCTGCAACTTAGTGAGACCCTGTTTCAAAATAAACATAAAATAGAGCTGGAGGTCTAGCTTAGAGATAGAATGTCCCTGGATTCCATCCCCAGTACCACACACACACACACACACACACACACACACACACACACACACACACAAAAGAGGTGAAGGCTTCTCCCCATCTCCATAGGCCTGCAGGTCTGTGCTGAGCCTCACACACATCTCTCTGTTCCACAGGATGAGGTTTGTTAAAGTTATCAAGAAGGAGGCCTACTTTAAGAGATACCAAGTGAAATTTAGAAGATGATAAGAGGGCAAAACTGATTACTATCCTCAGAAGCGTTTGGTGATCCAGGATAAAAACAAGTACAATACTTCCAAAAGCAGAATGATAGTTCGTGTAACTGAGATAGCATTTGTCAGACAGCCGATGCCCACACAGAAGTGGCTATGATAGTCTGCGCAGAATATGCACATGAACTACCAGAATACAGTGTGAAAGTTGGTCTAACAAATGATGCTGCAGCATACTGTACTGGCCAGCTGCTGTCCCGCAGCCTTCTCAATGGGTTTGACATGGTCAAGATCTATGAAGGCCAGGGGGAGGTGACTGGAGATGAACACAATGTGGAAAGCATTGACGGTCAATTGTGTGCCTTCACCTGCTATTTGGATGCAGGCCTTGCCAGAACTATAACTGGTAGTAAATTTTTTGGAGTCCTGAAGGGAACTATGGATGGAGGCCTATCCATCCCTCATAGTACCAACAATTCTCTAGTTATGATTCTGAAAGCAAGGAGTTCAATGCTGAAGTACATTTGAAGCACATCATGGATCAGAACATGGCAGAGTATAGGCGCTATCTAATGGAAGAAGATGAAGATGCTTACAAGAAACAGTCTCTCAGTACACAAAGAATGTTACTCCAGACACAATGGAGGAGATATATAAGCAAGCTCATTCTGCTATACAAGAGAGCCCAGTCTATGAGAAGAAACTCAAGAGGGAAGTTAAAAAGAAGAGGTAGAACCATCCAAAAATGTCCCTTGCCCACAAGAAAGATCAGGTAATCCAAAGAAGTCAAGCTTCCTCGGAGCTCAGAAATGAGCTGCTGAGAGCTAAAGCAAACAATTTTCTATGAAGATTTTTCAGATAAAGACAATAAAATTATTTACCAAGCAGATAAAAAAAAGGAGGTGAGGGAAGGCTGGCATGGTCATAAGGCTTTCTGAAGGAGGTAGGCTTTCTCCTGGGTCTTAAGGGCTCTCCTTTTACTATTAACACCTAGTCTTTTGGGGCAAGTACACATGGTAACCCAATCTCTAGTACACAGAAATCCAAAAAGAACAGAGGATATTCCACAAGTTCATATCTACACAGGTTTTATCCTGGATTGAAGGAAAAGGGTTTTAAAAAAGGAAATGATTTTAGATTATTTTAAAACTGATTTGGTGGTGCATGCCTGTAATTCCAGTACTTGGGGGCCTGAGACAAGAGGATTACAGGTTTGAGACCAGCCTCAGCAACTTAGTAGAAATCAGCAACCTAGCAAGACCCTGTCTCAAAACAAAAAAGTAAAAGGGCTGAGGGTGTAGCTTGGAGGCAGAATGCCCCGGGCAGAGGTTTAAAACAATAAGAAAAAAATTCAAATCTGTTTTCTCAAGATGCTTTAGTTTCAAGCAATGTTGGCCAAGTGATCTACCTCCCTCAAATTATTCTACAGAGAAAATCTTTCAGGGAAGACATACCATGTACAGGTCGAATCTTTCCTCTCCAGAAAGCTAAAAATACAATTTTCTTCTTTATCCCACGGGAAGCTGACCTATCTCAGCCCAATAAATTGGCACCAAGAGATGGTACCAGTGAGGGAAAGCTTCGGTCTTCCTAAAAAAAAAAAAATTCAGGAGGGAAGAAGGGATGGGGCCAAGGGTAGTTTCAGAAGCAGACACTGCCAAGTACCTCTTTCTGCAGGTAGCACTCCTCTCCTCACCCAGACCTGGTCAAGCATAGCCACAGAGGCAGCACCAGCCTTGGCGCAGAAGAAGCACCATAACGTGGATGGGTCCTGTGCAAGATGGTGGGGGCAAGTCTCCCAGGTTCCCAGATCAATAAGCCTATCTGTCCCTCTGTGCCTGAAACTACTCCCAAAGCAAGTACCTCAGAATGAGGATGGAAAGGTTCTTGTACTGTGAAGACACAAATGTGCAAAGCCTTCCTCCAGGTGCTAGGGCTCAAGCAGAGTGTAGACTTTCAGAGGGCCTAGCTGGACACAGCAGGAAATGAAGGTCTCCTTTGAGCTTCCCCATAATGTTGTGGGAGTCTGGTGGGGTTTTTTTGTTTTGGTTTGGTTTTTTAGGGGGGTTTTCTTGGTGGTGGTACTGGGGATGGAACCCAGAGGCATTCTACCTTCGAGCTACACTCCCAGCCTGATTTTATTTTTGTTTGGAAACAGGGTCTCACTAGGTTGATGAGAGTCTTACTACCTGCTGAGGCTGTCCTCAAACCTGCAATTCTTCTGTCTCAGCCTCCCAAGTACTGGGATTAACAAACATGCGCCACCACAAGTTGTGGGAGTCTGACCTTCCACAATGATTGGGCCTCTCCCTCCAAGATCAACCACACCCACCTCCTAGCTCGCTGGTTTTCCTTCCACTCCATTGTCAGGATCCTACCTCTCCACCCATCTGCAGTGCCCACCAAGCCTTTCCAGACCCTACTCCTCATAGCCACTTCCCTCCTCCTACCTCTAATAACTTTTTACTTGTTTTTAAAAATGTGTTACTTTTTACAGTGATTCATAGTCTTTATTTCCACTCTACTGGTTGCTGTGTTCCCACCACATTTGTGCTCTGTAAACACTTGCCGAATAAAAGAAAAAAATCACCCTTTGGAGTCAGAGCCGAAGGTCCAGGCATAGCTCTGTGGTGAATGTGTTGAGGAAGCCCAGGAAGGGTATTAAGGAGCTTGGGGAATGTCTGAGGGTGCAGGGTGCTGCTCTGGGATAGCAGAGACCTCAGTAAGGAGGAAGAGTTTCTTAAGCAAATACTGACATCCAACAATGCCTGCAGGCCCCTGCTTGGTAGTCAGGACCCTTTGGGCTACAAGTGACATCTATTCACTCAAATTGGTTTAAGCAAGAAGAGAATTTGGCTTTCTTGGGTAAGAAGGATGCTAATGTGGCTCAAAGAATTGAAGGAAGAATTCCAGGAGCCAAAACCCCAGGATTGGAAGTAAAACCTACTAAATTCCTCTGTACTCTCCTTTCTCTGCCTTCCTCCCCATAGCTGAATCCTAGATATGTTCATCTCCTCTCTCTCAATCTCTCTCTCTCTCTCTCTCTCTCTCTCTCTCTCTCTCTCTCTCTCTCTCTCTCTCCCTCCCTCCCTCCCTCCCTCCCTCTCTCCCTCTCTCCCTCTCTCCCTCTCTCCCTCCCTCCCTCCTCCCTCCTTCTCTTTCTTTCTCGCTCCCTCTCCATCTCATTTTCACTGTCTCTATTTTAATAGCATTCTCTTTTGCATCAGAGAAGTTCTAGCTCCTAGCAACTCCAGACAACCCCTGAATGTTTTACAACTAAGAAAAGCTAGCTTTCCACCTCCAATCAGAAAATTCTAGGGGAGGCATCCAATTAAGCCTGGATTCTGTGCATTCACTCTCTGAATCAGTTGCTATGTCCTGGGAGGTAATAGCATCCTTGGCCCAGCTATGTAAAGGAGGCCAGGCACCATGATTGATAGCTCTGCCAGGGCAATATGGAGGTCTGAAACACAAACTTTAGCAGATTGCTGCATGAGCAAAGTCAAGAGCCCTGGGAAAAGGCTCTTAGGAGGAATGAAGGGGAGGACTGGAAAGAACTTCAAGTGAGTATGATAACATCAAGACCAAGGATATTTGATCTTTTATCTCCTTGAGGAACCCTTTCTAACATGACCTCAGCCCAGTGGCTCTCTACCTCTGGCCTGAATGTTGAACCTCCATGGCAATTCCTCTTCTTGTGACAATTGACCTTGGGTCAACAGGACTCTGAACCTTGCTGGCATGCATGGGAAGCTCCATTGTTTCTTGTCTGTCAAGCCTCCACTTAATTAGGAATCTGAGGACCTGACTTTGAGTCTTGGCTCGCTTTTTCATTTACGAACTGAATATGTTGATGATATCTGTACTGCCTTCTCTTAAAGGTTGTGAAAATCACATTAAAGGTCTAAGCTAAGTAAAAGGACATGCTGCGAACTGTAAAGTGCCATGCAAACTTAACTTGCTGTTTTGAAGTTGTTCACTTATCTTCCTACTTGAGGCTTTTTATATCACCCTCACTAGAGATATCCTAGTTTTCCTTAGCCTCTTCTGCCTGAATAAAAATAACATTATGAGGTGGGCATTGGGGTGCACACCTGTAATTCCAGTACTTGGGAGGCTGAGACAGGAGGATAGCATATTCAAACCCAGTCTTGGCAGCTTATTGAGACTCTCAGCAACCTAGTGAGAAGTGAGACCCTATTTTTTTTATTTTTATTTTTTTAGTACTGAAGATTGAACCGAGGGGCATTCTACCTCCAAGATACATCCCCAGCCCTACTTTTATTCTTTATTTTGAAACAGGGTCTCACAAAATTGGAGACCCTATTTCAAAATAAAAGATAAAATAGGGCTGGGGGTGTAGCTTAGAGGTAGAATGCCTCTGGGTTCAATCCCCAGTGTCACACGAAAAATAATGCTTTCTATTTATTTTTAAAGTAATTATCACTCTTTATAAAAATTGATATGCATATAGTTTCCAAAGGCACATAATTCAATTGTATGATTAAAATTATAGTCACCTATATAAATCCCAGACATGTTCTTCTTACATGACACATGCAAATATCTTAAAATATCATTTACTGCTCATTACTACTTCAAGATGAAGTAGCATTGCCTCTAAATATTGTTATTTAATGTGCTCATTAAAAAGCACATACATTAGCTGGGTGCAGTAGCGCAAACCTGTAATCCCAGTACTTGGGAGGCTGAGACAAGATGATCTTAGGTTCAAGACCAGCTTCAGCAACTTAGTGAGACCCTGTTTCGAAATAAAAATAAAAAGGGCTAGGGCTAGGGTGTAGCTTGGAGGTAGAATATCCCTGGGTTCAATCCTTATTACAAGAAGAAAAAAAAAGCACATACATTACTATATCACTACTTTGTTTTCTAATATTTTGACAACTGTATTTCAGTGAAATTGGCTTTCTTTGTACTCCTATGCATTTTATGTACTTGAAAGCATTATTTGGTTTCCATCTCTCCCATCTCTCGTCCCCTGAATTTTCTTT
>PVLC010002607.1:50654-111754 GCA_004027655.1 Graphiurus murinus
GTACTGGGGATTGAACTCAGGGGCATTCTACCTCCGAGCTATACCCCCAGCCCTATTTTTTATTCTTTATTTTGAAACCGAGTCTCACTAAGTTGCGGAGTGCCTCACTAGGTAGCTGAGGCTGGCCGCGAACCTGGATCCTCCAGTCTCAGCCTCCCGAATGCTGGGATTACAAGCGTGCGCCACCACGCCCGGCTTCCCTGAATTTTCTAAAGACCTAAAACTGCTCTAAAAATATATTTAATTTAAAAATTTTACCTTAAAAATAACCTTATTCTCAGAAAGGGGTTTGAAGGCTTTACCGGACTGCTGTAGGGGTCTATGGCACTAAAAAGATTTAGAGTTTTTATTTTAGTTGAAAGCCATATGCTAGAACTCCTGGCTTGATCCTTTACTTTTCTAATTATTTTCTCCATTTTGTGTATTTTTATCTTTTTTGTGTCTACTTTCTGCATAATTTCCTTAGTTTGACCTTCTGACCTCATCCTATGATGATTTTATTTTTCCATCTTCTCTTGGTCAACATCCTGGTCTTATCCCACTACTGCTCTGTCTTCTCATCTCTTCGGTATTGAGTCTAGGATGTGATTTATTCCTGGTCATCTTCAACTGTCTGTCCACATATGGAAAAGATACTCTACTCTGATTGGTAGTCCTGGGAATGCAGGGCTTGGTGGCCGGTGGCTTTGCTGTGGGATATCAAGCATCCATTTCATCTCAGAGTCTATGGATCTTTCCTCTTGGAGAAGTCTATGTCTCCAGGGAAGAATCACTAATCCCTTGATTGGAGGGAGTAAAAGCACAGGGGCCAGCATCCCAGGGCCCAACCAGCAGGAGACACTTAGACCTTAACCCTTACTTTCCATCCAGCTCAGCACTCTTCTCCTCTGACCCACTATCCCTTCGATCTGAATTCTCGCCAGTTCAATTGTCCAGGGATTAAATCCCCTATTTCCTGCTGGAGCAAAGGAAGAACAGCTGTTGGCTATTTGGACTGAGAAAAGAAATCTGAGAGAGATCTTCAGCCCATCCACCTGTGTTCCATGCTGCCTTCTCCCAGCTTTGAGAGTTGACAGGTGTCTCCAATCCCTTAGCTTTCCCATGGTTCTTGGATGCAAGCTGGCTTGCTTCTTCTTAGTGTTTACTTCCATCAAGACAGCATTCAACTCTCCAACTTTTGTGTTCCAATGATCTTTTATCTTTCTTATCTAATGTCATTTTCTCTCCATTTTTTTGTCCTTGTAGGTTTACACCTTTTATAGTGTCCTAATATAGTGGTATTAGTGGAAGGAACAGAGATTATAAGGCATGCAAAACCTGCTATGTTTATCTACATCTTCCACCTCCTAGTTTTTACTTTAGCCCAAAGAACAATAAAAAGACACCATCAGCCTTCTATTGACTATGATATCTAACTTGTTGGGACTATGATATCTAACTTCGTGTTGATGTAATATGACTTGACAAGGAGACAGCTATATTGAACAGCTGCCAGCTGCAGAACTGGAATGTCAGCTCCCATCCTCCAAAATGATTAACCTGAAACTATAGGAACTAAAACATGACAAAAGAAGGCAAGAAACCCTGTGTCCAAAATGGCAACCTCCAGATGCAATTGGGAATGTCCACCTCCCCTAGCTGACTGCCTAGGCTGAAAGAACAGAGGTATGAACACTCTATTCACTTCAATCTCATATACACACCTGACATTCACTTAATATCCTCCTTGTGACTGCTCCCAAGAGCTATTGCCCTGCTCTTCAATATGACAGAAAGATTTCCTTCCTTCTTTGTATTCATAGTTCTGTGGCTGTTATTTGGTTGACAATGCATCATTCTGGGACATTTGTGTATCTTCTTAGCAATGCCTAAGTTATCTGCATTCAAGCACAAACTCCTGCAGTGTGGTCTGGTATACTCTAATGTCTACAGCACAGAAATGGTTTTTTGATGAAGAGATCAAATCAAGTTGAGAAAGACAGAAACCTGACAGGCTTCCTTGTTTTAAAAAGGTAATGCAGTCAGGAGTCGTAGCGCACGCTTGTAATCCCAGTACTTGGGAGGTTGAGACAAGAGGATCTGGGTTCCCATCCAGCCTCAGCTACTTAGTGAGGCCCTTGCAATTTAGTGAGACCCTGTTTCAAAATAAAGAATAAAAATAGGGCTTCAGGGTGTAGCTCAAAGGTAGAATGCCCTTGAGTTCAATCCTTAGTACCACAATAATAGTAATAATAATAATAATAATAATAATAATAATAATGCAAATATCAGAAATAATGTGTGTCTTGGAAAAAATGTACATACTTCCTGAAAGTGAGGGGAAAAATCTTGTGTTTCTGTGGCACTTTTCTCCCAAGGGCATCAAAGCTGCTGCTACTTCTCCCGTGCTGCCATATCTTAAAGATTCCCTTCTTTCTTTTTCTTTTGTTAATTTCACAAAAGAAAGCAAAGGCAGGAGATACAAATGTTTTGGCCCTGTGCAGAAAGCCTATAGCAGCTGGGCTGTTATTTAAAGACATGAAAATGTACATCCCTGGATGGACTAGAGCTGAGTACACTTCAAAAGCTGGAGATAAGAGGAGATGGAGAATTTTCTTCCAAAGCCCCAGGGCAGGCAGCTCTCAATGCTAGGTAGCTGAGCAACTTCAAATTGCTGGCCTCTGAATTCACTCCTGCACTCTTCCTCACTATGCACCTGGTGCTACAGTTTAAGAAATGAAAAGTGGACCACTTAAGTGAAGCAAAGTGAGAGAGGCTGACCCCAGACACAGATCCTCTTATGAGAGAAGACAGAATCTTTCCAATTTTCCAGGTCTATAATTAGATATGCTAATAAGTATTATAGTAGTAAGGGCTATTTTCTGAGATCTGATGAAAAATTTAGAAGTGAGTCTTGGCTGAAAAGCATTTTTGTAAATAATAGCATAATAGCCTGATATTCTATGGTCTAAACTAAAAAAAAAAAAAAGCTTCCTACTCTACTGATGAGATAGTCTAGGGCTGGCCAAATCTACAAATCTAATCTGAGCCACAAAACTACTACTACATAACTGGAGCAAAATTCCGTAGAACCGGTCACACTGCTGTAGAGAATGACCACGGTAGATTATTTGACCACAGCTGCTGCATCAGGGTGCTTCTGAGACTGCTTTGTTTGGCAACAGAGAGGTCCAAATGGAGAGAATCCCAGAGCCCTGACAACCCATGGGAAGTCAGCGAACATTGTGGACAGAGCAGGAACCAGATATGAAATTTTCCACAGAGCTAAAGTATCTCACTTGACACACAAATTGTAGGCTAACTGATTATAAAACTTCCCTCCCCAAGAAATTTCCTCTAAACACAAACTACATAAATAGTTGGTTACCACTCACTGATGTGAATAGAAAAGAGAAGGGGGAGAGAAAATAATGAGTATTATATTTCTCTCTTCTATATTTAGGTTTAATTTATTAAGTCTCCATCCAAAATATCAAATCCCCCATGGAACTAGGGCTGCCATGTAAGGATATGTAGGTTGTGCACTGAATAATTCCAGAGCACCTTCACAGAGTGGGCCATGACCATAAATGGAATATCCCAGAGCTTTCTTATTTCCAGATGCTTTGATCATAGAGCACCAGATAAAACTTCTCCAATAAACAAACAGGCACACCAATTGATGTGGCTAACTACAGCCAGAGGCTGTACCCTCAGGGTCTCTGATTAATCATTATGCTAGGACAGATTTTATCACCAGACATAGGTACTATGGGTGCTGCAGGGTCTCTTTTAGTAGGTCTGTGACTTCTGCCAAGCTCTCTGTAGTAACTTGGCCAGACTCTGACAGCTTCCTCCCTGACCCTTTGGCCCCATGGAGGGAACAGCTTTTTCCCTTGACTGCAGCACAGATGCCTGGCTTCTAGCAGGTTGCCTCTCTCATGCCATTTCTTCAAGGGCTCAGTCAACCATGCCTGCACTCCAAAGACTCTGGAAAAAGCCTAGAGTCTCAGAGCTCCTCCATAGCCATCCCATCATCTGAGGTCAGTTCCCACTCCTGGATCCATAGTTTAACACATAGACTTATCTTGTTCCACCTAGTATCTGTCCAACCTTGTCAGCAAAGCCAAAGGAACCCTGTCCTCAAAGAAGCACACCCTCCCAGTACTTGGGAGGCTCAGATAGGAGGATCACAGGTTCAAGGACAAGCAATTTAGTGAGACCCTCAGCAATTTGTCAAAAATCTGTTTCAAAATTAAAAATAGGGCTGTTTCAAAAAAAAAATGTGGCTGGGATGTAGAATACCCCTAGGTTCAATCCCTAGTAACACACACACACACACACACACACACACACACACACACACACACACACACCACAAAGGCATATCCCATTCTCCACAAAATAATGAACCTCCACATTGCTTCTGTGACCTCACCCTGGAGGACCCTGTGAACCCTGACCCCTCCCAAACCCAACATGTCTCAGGCAGACACGATAGGATGAACACTAAAATAGATATTTACATCTACAGTACATTTTACAGCCTATCCAAGCCTTAAATGCACGCTCTAAGACATGTGAGCTTGAGTATTCTAAAATAAGTCTTTCAGAATCCAATCTCTCCTCTTCTTGTTGTAATCAATCTCCAACAATGCTACCTGTGGTATTTCATTTTCTTTCCCCATCTTTGTTTTCGTGAAGATAAAAGCAGTTTGAAATGAGTCGTTGAAATTACCTGCATTTAGACTGCTCTGCTGGAAGTTGAAATCTCTTTGTTTTCTTCTTGATTTCTCTATGTATAAATACAGTGTTATATATAGCTGTCTTTCATGATCAAAGATAATGGTGATACTTCCCCAAAAGACAAGTGAGAATGAAAATAATAATAATAATCCATCCAAGATCACAGTGGGCCTTTGCACCATTTGGGCCAGCCCTATCTAATGTCTGATTACTTCTCTCAGGTAGCTAAAAGTCCTGAATTCTGCCTGACTCTTGTCCCCTAAATCTGCTCCTAGCTGCTACAAAGTGAAATACTTCCAAATAAAAATATCAATAACAACAGCTCACTTCTTTAAGTGTTTTATGTATGCCAGGCATTGTTCTTAGCAGCTTCCATATTTTATCTCATTTAATCCTCCTGAAATCCTTCTGAGGTAAGTATCACTAAGATCGCCGTTCTACAGGGTTCGGGTTCGGAGAAATTGAAGCAGAGGAGACTGAGTCACTTGCCTCAGGTCACACAGACAGTAGGAGTGAGGGCCTCTGCAAACAAGCTCCAGAGAACACAGACTGAGCTCCAACACTCTACTACACCATGAGACTGTGACTAGCCAGAGCCCAGGTAAGCTGCACACAAAGCAATGGACAGCTCTTCACAGTTTATCCACAGATGGCTCTTTAGAGATGTAGGTTGCCTTAGTCCTTTAAAGCTGTTATAAAAAATAGGGACTAAGTGGCTTATAAATAATAGAAATTTATTGCTCACAATTCTGGAGGCAGGAAGCCCAAATCAAGGTGATAGCAGATTCTGTGTCTTAGGAGGCACCACTCCCTGGATGATGGACAGTGTCTTCTCACTGAGCCCTCATGGGGCAGAAGGAACCAGAGAGCTCTCTCTGATTTCTTTTATAAAGGCACCAGTCCCATCCACCAGGGCTCTGTCTTCATTACCTAATCACCTCCCAGAGGCCCGACCTCCAAATACCATCACATTGGGCATTAGGACTTAACATATAAATTTTGGAAGGTCACAGACTTTCCATCGACAGCATGGGATCTCAGGAAAAAAAAGTCCTGGCCCCTACTAGGTTCTCCCCCCTTGGTGGCACTCTGCTGCTGGCCAGGCCAGCAGCTCCGCACTCTGAGATGGCTCTCAAATGGAATGTCCCTCTGGGGTGCCCGGTTTCCCACTACATGTGCAGCTCTCACATGACATGCTCACTCCCACCTACAGATCTTTGAAACTTGGTCTGTGTGTTCGATACCAGGCAGCCAAGAGCACTTTGACAACCCATTACCTCTCTCTCTCTCTCTCTCTTTTCCATCCCACAATCCTCACATTCTCAACCAATCCACATGTCCCTGTGTTAATTGCCCTTTCCAAAGTTAACATTTCCAAATGGCAAGATAAGTTCAGAGTCATTTAAAAGAGAAATACATGTACTTGAGACATACTGTGAAAATGTTGGGCTCTGTTTCTCTCTCTCTCTCTCTCTCTCTCTCTCTCTCTCTCTCTCTCTCTCTCTCTTTAATCTCATCCTCACCCACCCTGGAGAAGAAGTGAGCTCAAGTGGCCTCTTGCTTCTTGTTTTTCACAGGGAAGCCAATTTCAGTTCAGTTCCCACTGTTTCATAACACAAGGGCTCAACTTACATGCTTCCAAATGGAGGGATGGGCGCTTGGTTTTGTTTTCTTGTTCCCTCAAGAAAAAGCCTCAATCTCAGTTTCAGGCTTAAACAGACTTAACAGATATAAGCCCCATAAGCCCTGGCATGCCATAAATAGTCTTTTTCATCAGAAGCTGCAAATCACCATTCTACTGTACAAATCAGAGCTACTCAGATAGCTGCCCATTGCACTGAGCATGTGCCTTCCATTTAGTGGCATTTAATAAAGATTTGTTGATGGACTGATTGACCCAGGTCTTCTATATCAGGTGCAGCCCGAGTTTCTTAGATTTTTGTCAAGAGATTTCAACTAAGATTTAAAATCAACTCTTTACTCACCAACCTCTCAATTCCTACAGTCCTTCAAAGCCCAGAATCTTAGAACCTATTTATAATGCTTGAGTTCCCATGCCCCTACAGGGACCACAAGGCAGGAGGAAAGGCAGGACAATCCAGTCAAAGCCCCCCGCACCATCCAGACCATAGCACAGTGATAAATGATGTCCTTGTGGATGCCTGTAAGAGCTAAGAGAGCCCTAGGGGCCCTCTGGCTCATAAGAGACAAGTGAAGCAAGAATTTAAGTATATAGGGGCTGGAGTTTACCTTAGGGGTACAGTGTGTGCTTAGCATACCTGAGGCCCTGGATTCAATCCCCAAAACTAAAGAAAAAAAATGTTCCATTATGATAATTAAAAGCTTTGGAGTCAAAATCCTGATTCTACTCCTCGTTAGCCTCTCAGCCTTATGCAGATTACTTAGTACTCTGTGTCATGATTTGCTCATCCAAACCGATCCATAGGAAATGTGTATGAAGTCACTGGGATAGTACTTGGCATGTAGAAAGCATCACAATTTTTAAGCATCATAATTTTTAAGGTGAAATTATTACCCTGGTAACAAGTGTTTTGAACAATTAACTTTGCAATACAAGAAAGAAGGAAATTATCCTTTTGTTTTTTAAACAGGGTCTCACTAAGTTGCAGAGGACCTCACTAAATTGCTGAACCTACACTGCAATCCTCCTGTCTGTCTCAGCCTCCCAAGTACTGGGATTACAGGTGCATGCCACCAAGCCCAATTGAAATTGTACTATATTTTCTGTGTGGAGGGGGGAGTAACTGAGGCATTCTACCCCCAAACTACACCCCCAGCCGTATTTTATTTTTTATTTTTGAAACAGGATCTCACTAAGTTGCTGAGGGCATCACTAAGTTGTTGGCATGGCCCTTGAACCTGTGATCCTCCTATCTCAGTCTCCCAGGCACTGGATCTACAGACATGAGCCACTACTCCCAGCTTGAAACTGTACTATACTTTAAATTTTGTGAAAATCCGGAGGCCACATACACCAATTATAATCACTCAGCTAACCAGAATATCCAGTTAAACACAACACCAGATTCTCCCAATATGCTGGAGATTGGTTCACACAGTATATGTAGATGGACGTGTCAAAGGAGATAGAGACGAAACTAGAGTGTGCAATAAATGAATCACAAAACACCAGCCATGCTAAAATAAAACCACATCATAATTTTTAAGGTGAAATTATTACTCTGGTAACGAGTAAACCCTATGAGCTACCACAACTTGATTTTATTCCCCCTACAGTGCTGGGTATTGAGCCCAGAGCCTAACCGGTGCTAGGCAACTGCTCTACCATGAGCCACATTCCCAGCCTTTTCCTGGCAATGTGGAAGAAAGGAAGCTGGCTGAATTATCAGACTTTAGCAAGAAAAAAAAAATGAAGGGGGGGTAGATACAATTAGGAAGTAATTAAGGCCTTGTAAACACAGCTGTTGATAAAAACACAGGTAAGGGAATTCTTAGAGAAATTAAATGTAACAAATCAGCGAGACAAATGTAATAGATCTCTAGGCAGCAAAGAAACTTGCCAATAAACTTGCCAAACCACCAACAACTTAGAAAAGGGATAGTGAGCAAGGACAAGGACATTTTGCATCAAGTCTTACAGTGAGGCTGGGAGAGCGATGCCTTTGAGAGGCTAAGTGACTTTCAGGGAAAGAGGAGCAGTACAAGTGTCAGCGAATGTTCGTTGCAATGTGATGTTTAGAGGATGGATTATTGTCAGGATGGATGGCAATGAGCTAGACTGAATAAAGAAATCAATTATGCAAGGCTTTATTGAGCTCCTTCCATGTCCAAGACAACAAGTCAAGTGGAAAATACAAAGATGAGCAAGACTGATCTGAGACCTCAGGAAACATCTGCACCACGAAGGACAACCGCTGCTGTGAGCACAGTCACACAAGGTAAAAGACAGCTGAAGCCAGGGCAGAGTCACGTGCAAAGAACAGGCCATAAGAGGGAAGGAAATTTCCACCCAGAGTATCAGGGAAGGCTTCCTGCAAGAGGTAGCATTTGAGCTGCCCTTGAAGGGACAGAAAGAAGGATAAGAAACAGGATTTGAGCAAGGAAATGACATTTCATTCATCTGTACACCTAGGTTGGTTCCATAATTTGGCTATTGTGAATTGTGCTGCTATGAACATGGGAATGCATGTATCACTATAGTACTCTAACTTCAATTCCTCTAGAAAGATACATCTCCGTTCAATTAACAGATAGTTACTATCAACTAACTTTCTGTCAGACACTGTGCTAGCAGCTGATGATGGAATTTTGAGTAAAAAGCAAGAGTCCCTGCCCTTCAGGAACTACTAAGGAAGCAAAAATCAACGGAAGTGTCAAAACTTTAGACATAAATGCCATGCGGCCAATGCCATGAAGGGTGCTCCCAGGTCTGTTCAAAACTCTGACAGGGACATCTGATCCTGCAGGAAAGTCAAGGAAGGCCTTGCTGAGGAAGTGATGTGGAACTGAGATCCCAAGGGTGAGTCAGAGACACCCAGGCAGGAAGACGTAGGAAAGAAATGTGATGCCAGCAAGGGACTCAAATGGGCCAGAAGGCTGGGTGTGCTGATGGGGAGGAGCGTGCAGGAGAGGAGCCTGCAGGGCTGGTGATGTCGTGAGTGTCTTGGTGAGAAACCCTGTCCTTACTCTTACACTTTGAATAATAAGGTTAAGCCCTAGAAACATTGAATATATTTAACACTTTAATTACTGTAATTGTGGGGTGGGGGATGGCAAGGTGGGCTTTTTATTGGGAAGATGATCTAGCCAAAGTGTGGAGACTGCAGGGGGGTCAGAGTGCATGAACTGGTGGTCCAGCAGGAGATAGGATGGTGGCCAGGACCGGGACACAGCAGTGGGGATGGGAAGAGATGAGGTGAAGAGATATTTGAGGTAAGTTGACCCAACTAGAAGGAAGATTGTGGGACTTGGTAAGGGAGAGGGAGCTGTTAAAGATACTTCTGGCTTTCAAGACTGGATAGATGTCTGAATCTCTAAATAAGGACAAGAGGAAAGGGTCATTGTGATAGAGAGAGACGAGCTGTGGAGAATCAGAGGTGTGAAGATTTAGTTAAGTGCATCTCCCCCAGTAGACTATAAGCTTCCTGAGGGAAGAGACTCTTCTTTTTACTCAAAATTGTATCCTCTGCCACTAGCCCACTATCCAACAGAGAGAGAAGATGCTCGGCAATTGCTTGTTAATTGAATGGACAGTGAGAAGAGAGAATGATTTTGGTTTTGGACATGTAAAGCTTGAGGTCTTTGACATCCAAGATGAGATTTCAGGCACAAAGTTAGATATATGGGCTGAAGCTTGGGCAAGGTTAGGAGAAAGCTACAGGATTGCACAAGGAGAGTAGTTAGAGGGCAAAGATGAACTGATCATGATTTCATCCCCTAAGAATGACAGCCTGTCAGGGCCAAGTAGAGGTGGGGAAATGCACAAAGAGATAGAGAGCCGGCAGCCAAATCAGAGGGAGTATTTCAAGAGGAGAGGGGTCACTGGTGCCAACTGCAGAAAGATGAGAACTGAAGAATGTCCTTTGGGCGTCGCCATTCGGAGGTCGGTGGTGACCTTTGAGGGAACTGTTTTATTGGAACAATGCAGTGGAAGGCAGATGGAGGCAGCAAGGGGTGGGAGGCGATGAAGCAACGACAGGGAGTAGACACAAGTCTTAGGGAAGGTTGACAGGGAAAGAGAGGTGGGCAGGAGCTGAGCAGAGGCGGGAGTGGGCTGGGCGTATTTGAGAAGCAACAACAGCCTAGCATGGCTGGAACAGTGATTCCCTTTCACTTCTTTCTGTCCCAACATCCCTTGGTGGACAGACACCCAGGTCATGAACAGAAAAAAAATAATAATATCAGGAAGAAGCTTTGGTTTCATTGGGATGATGAAATAATTCATGCAATGTGCTTGGGGCAGAGCCTGCAAAAGAGACACCCAGGTTCAGCATGCATGTCATCATTAGTAGGGATTTGGATAGGAACATCATGGGAAAGGAATGGAAGGGAACAAAGCTGAAACTTGAATTTCAGGGTAAATAGGTAGATAGTGATGTCATTTCCTGAGACAAGAAACACAGAAGGGGTGCAGGATTGAGATGACATGGCCACTAGCACACCAACCAGCAGCTTACATGACTACTCCTGTAACACCATCCCCCCTTGTCCCATAAAAAGCCCCTAGCCTATAAGGAGGTGGACTTCTATCATGGGCTCTACCCCCCAACTCCAGTCAGTTCCCTCCCCCTAAGTTTTATTCATAAGTAAAACCTGTTCCCTGCTGTCGGGATGTGTTTTCTATATCTCAACACAGGGGATTGGAAAACTGTGGACAAGGCTCAAATTAGTTAAGGGAGAAACATAAGATTGTTTGGCTGTGTTAAGGGCCTTGGTAGAAATGCACTGGCATTTGTACCTGCTGCTGTGTTATTATCTATCTATGCCTTGAAAACCAGGACTGAGTTTCTTGTTGACTTCCAGATCCCCAGTACTTTTAGCAAAGCATCTGCATACAGTAGATGCTCAATAAATATTTAACAAATGATTAAGGAAAGGAGAGAGACACATACATATTACCTTCATTATCATGTTGAGGTTGCAACAAATGCTGTGGCCCACCCTGGACATCTCTAGCAATCCTCATTATGATAGATTCCTACTTCAAACATCTGTGTCTTGTTGCCCAAGGGAATCAAGACTGCATGGGACAGTCTGAAATTGTAGGGAGTTAATGCCCCCAGGAAAGAGCCATTAGAACCACTGAGGGATGGCAGGTGGCAGATAAATATCTAGGGCTCTTAACTATCAGTTGGATATTCTGTGAGCCATTCTCTTGACCAACAATTGTATCGCAGGTGGCCCTGCTGAGCTCATGACCACCACACAGCAGCTAGAATGCAGGTTCACAGTAGAGTAAAAAGAAGCCAGCCGTGGTGGTGCACACCTGTAATCCCAGTTCTTGGGAGGCTAAGATAGGAAGATTGCAGGTTCACAGCCAGTCTGAGCAACTTAGCAAGGCCCTCTGCAACTTAGTGAGACCCTGTTTCAAAATAAAAGTAGGGATAGTGGTGTAGCTAGAGGGAGGGAGGGGAAGAGAGAGAGAGAGAGAGAGAGAGAGAGAGAGAGAGAGAGAGAGAGAGAGAGAGAGAGAAGCAAAAGGGCCAGGCATGATGGTGCATGCAAGTAATTCCAGTACTCGGGAAACTGAGTGAGACAGGAGGATTGTAAGTTCAAGGCCAGCCTCAGCAACTTAGTGAGACCCTATTTCAAAATTAAAAAAAGTTGAATGTGTAGCTCAGAGGCAGAACACCCCTGGGTTTAATCCCTAATATCAAAAAAAGAAGTCAAAAGGACTCCCAAATATCTGAACCCCAAGGTCTCCAGTCGAGACAGATAGATATTATCTCTAGAGGCATCTTCTTGAACCACAGTCAGCTGACTCTCCAAAGGCATCTTCTTGGATCACTGTCATCTGACTTCCCAAATCTGGGTATCAAAAGGGAACAATCTCCTGGAAGCTGACTGGCATGGAGGTAATTACCTCTCTGTCCTGAGAGAGTGGAGGAAATAGAAAAGATAGTGTTTTTGTTTCATTCTGTTTTGTTTTGATTTTGGTACTTGGGATTGGATCCAGGGGCCTTCTGTCTCTGAGCTACACTCCTAGCCCTTTTTTATATTTTTATCCCGAAACAGGGTCTTGCTAAGTTATGGAGGGTCTCACTAAGTTCCTGAGGCTGGTCATGAACCTGTGATCCTCCTGTCTCAACCTTCCAAGTATTGGGATTACATTCTTCCACCACCACATCTGGAAGACATACTGCTTTTTAAGACAAAGCTCTAAAGACATAGAGGAAGAGTATTACCAAATCATCCTGTATTCAATTTCCCCAAAAGCTTGCTAGTGGGTGAATCCAAGTTACTAGTGAATGCACTTTCCCTCATGCTCCTGCTTCACCTGGAGTCACTAAGGAGGTGGAGTCACATAGGTATCCTGGCTACTCCTCTCCACCAAGACCTTTCTTGTGTGAGTTAGGGCTAGGAGAACTACACCATAAAACAAAGGCACCAATAGATACCTATTCTACATCTAGCAATTGATCCTTTTATATTCCTCTTTTGACTCTAACAAATCTAAGAAGTAAGGTAAAGAAATAAACCATCACACTTTACAGGTAAGTGTGATGGTTAATCTGGAATGTCCCCTTGAGTAGAGTGAGACACATCTAGGAAACACCTAGGATTAAGGTGGGTGTGTCCATGAGAGTGTTTCCAGAGAAGACTGGCATATGGGACAGCAAACTGAGATATGGGGAGACCCACCCTGAACATGGGCCATATTTTTCAAAAGGCTAGGGACTCAGATGAAACAAAAAAGCAGAAGTCACAGCAAATGTGAGCTTGATTCTTAAGCAGGTGCATCTATTGCTGCTGCCATCACCTATGGACTCCAGACTCCAGCTTCTTCATATTTCCAATGGGGACTCTCACTAATGATTCTCCAGGGAGCTTCCAAGCCTTCAGTCTCTGACTAGGCTTACATCATTGGTCGCCCTTGTTCTGAGGCTCCAGCTTCTTGGACTGAGCAGCTACTGGTTCCTCCAGCTCTCCAGCATGCATGCAGCCTTGTGGGACTGTCTATCCCCTGATCATGTCAGTCAACTTAATAAATTCCCTTCTACAATTATATAGACTAAAGAACCTAATACAGTAAGGAATCTTGGTCCTGGGGAGATAAGTAGCACAGTGAAGATTCAAAAACAGGAACATCTATGTGGCTCTCAAATCCAAGCACTTTCCATGATACCACACCCAGCTCTGTCTGGGTCTGGAAAAGCCTCCCTAGTGATGTCATAAAATATTATTGGCCTCTAGAGATCCTTCCTAGAAGAAAACAACCAGTATCTTAACATATGAATTTTCTCTACCAACTGAGTAGAAATAGTCTAATCTAGTCCCTATGATCACTTCTCTCCACCCCAACCCCAAACATCATACTTTCACTGTTTCTACAGCAGCAACAGGAAGCCCCAGGTGTTCAGATCCTTCAGACCATGGGACACTGAAAGCCAGGTTGAAGGTGGAAGAATTAAATTCACAAAGATACAGAGAGAGAATAGGATGCAGCCACTGAAAACACAAAGGGAGGTATGGCCTATTTGATTCCTACCCTAAGTATTGAGAATATGTGCTTTAACATTATTAATATATTAACATTTCAACATTAGTATATTAACACATATATTAGAATATATGTATTTCAACATTATCTTTCACTGAAGATACTGTAAATCACCCATTGCCAGTGCCTGGTAAACTGAGGATACTGGAAATTGCCCATGCCAGTGCTTGGTAAACTACAGACATTCATATACTTAACAAATGAATTAATATGCTCATCTTCCCTTTTTTTTCTCCCTCTCATGCCCTCTAAACCTGAGAAGTTGTCCCCGTTTTCTTGTATGTGAGGCAAAGCATGATGGTCCTGACCTGTCCTATTTCCTTGACTTTTCATCTCTGAAGTTTTCTTGGGTTTGGCAGTCAGCTCCCCTCCTTTGCCCTTATCTTTCCAAATCTATTCTCTTTTACTCCTGTTAGTGTATTGGCTCAGGCAACTCTATGAAGCTCCCTTGCCAACCTTTCTCTTGGACTGCTGAGTCATTTCTGGCCTGTAGGTAAAATAAATTCAGAGTCCACACAAGCACCACTCACTCCAAATGACAGACAAATAGTCAATGGCAGTAACTGGATTCCTCCATGAGCTTGGCCCTGTGTGGACCTATTATGGTGGCTCCTGGACACAATGACTGAGTCAGTGGCCTTGAAGTACACAGAAAAAAAGGAACAATGAGTTCCAGAACTTTATAGTTATGACATTCTGTTACCAAAGGCAGAGGTCTAACCTCCCCAGGACTTTGATCCTTCAAAAAACAAAACATCACACCACAGGTAGGCACCCTTGGGATTTTTCTAATCCCGTTTTGTGCTCAGAACTTGTTAACTCTGTGACAATTATTAGAAGTTATTTGGAAAGTGGTTCTGAGAACTTAGTTTCTGGCTCTGATGGAATTACTGGGTATCAACTAGCTCTATCATTTTAAACTTTTATAACACTGGGCAAAATGTATGAAATAACTATTTTTAGACCCTGGACAATAGGCATTGCAGTCTTGTTGATGCCTAAGAGAAGGGAAACAATTGAGGTGAGTCTCTGGTGTTCTGCCTATAACCTTATACCTGATCCCAAAACAAGGATGAGAAACCCAAGCAGAGGATGGGAGCCTCCTGAGATGAAGAAATAGGAAACAAAGTTAAGAGAGTTTGAGGTGACTGGAAGAAGTCTCTACAAGGAGGAAGAGCTTGAGATAGCTTCATTGAGTGACCTGCATATTTGTAGGCTATGACTCCATTAGACTACACAGAAATCAACTCCCAGATAAGGAACAACTGCCAGTAAACTCTAAGATGAAGAAATACCAGAACTTACATGTGGCTGAAGGCATTCAAGTTCCAACCAGTGAGAATGAGGAAAATTTGTTGGACACACAGGGAATGCAATACATACCTTAGAAAACTTAAGCCTTAGAAGTAGTGCTAAACTAAAACACTAACATATCTAAATGGGTACTCACTTATAATAGTATATTTTAACTGCCTGCCAGAACAAAGCTCAACACTTTAAAGGAGAACAGTAAATAAATCCAATCAACAATTTAGCAAAGTTCTGCATTTAATTGAAAATTATTTGACATGAAAATAACTAGGAAAACCTGAGCCATAACTAAGAAAAACCAATTTTGGAAAGTAGACCAGAAATGACAGAGATCATATAATTAGTAGACAAGAAATTGAAAACAGCTATAATATTTCAAAAGAGTTAAAGGAAAACGTAAACCAAATGAGAAAAGAAGTGGAAACTATTTTTAAGCTCCAAATAGAACTTTTAGGGCTCAAATTATAATAACTGCCATTTAAAAATGGGGTTAAGATCATATTAGACACTGTATAAGAAAAGATCAGTGAATTTGAAGACAGGACAATTAAAAACTATTCTGACATATGGAGGGAGAAAATAGGCTGAATAAAATGCAGCAAGACTAAATAATTTATGGAAGAATATCAAACAGTCTAACATGTAATTTGAGTCCTAAAAGTACAGAAGGGGGAGGGAGGTAAAAAATATTTGAAGAAATAATGCATGAAAATTTTACAAATTTAATGAAAACTATATATTCACAGATCCTA
This sequence comes from Graphiurus murinus, assembly GCA_004027655.1. Classification (NCBI taxonomy): domain Eukaryota; kingdom Metazoa; phylum Chordata; class Mammalia; order Rodentia; family Gliridae; genus Graphiurus; species Graphiurus murinus. The sequence goes on from PVLC010002607.1 coordinate 66,645, forward strand.
ATTCAATAGACAACAAGCAAGATAAATTAAAGAAAACCACACCAACATAACTGAATTGCTGGAAACCGATTATAGAGGGGAAGTCTTTAAAGCAGTAGGTAAAGAAAAGATGGCAATTATTGCTGAAAGAAAGCAGGTGTGAAAACAATGGAATGTTATTTTTCAATCCTGAAAGAAAAAAATGTCAATGTAGTTTTCATGGCCAGAGAAAACATCCTTCAAAAATGAAGAATAAGTCAGATATAGTGCGGCATGCCTGTAATCCAAGTACTTGGGAAGCTGAGATAGGAGGATCATAGCAACTTAGCAAGACTAAGATCAACCACAGCAACAGTGAGACTCTCAGCAATCTAGTGAGACCCTGTTTCATGGACTGGGGGTGAAGCTCAGAGGTAGAATGCTCCTGAGTTTAATCCCCAGAACCAAACAACAATAAAAAACAAAAACAAACCCCAAAGAATGAAGATCAAAATTCTGAGAGAATCCATTGCCAGCAGGCCAGCACTACATTTAACAAATGTTAACTAAACATTTTCTAACTGAAAAAAAAAAATTCCAAATAAAAACTCAGGTCTCGCAAACAATGAAGAACACAAGAAATGACAAGTATGTTAGTAGATGTATTCTTTCACACTTAAAAAATTCCTCTAAAAGGTAATTGACTAAAGCAAAACTAACAGCAATTTACTATGGGTTTTTTAATATATGAAGACATGAAATGGATATATAACAAAAATGGCATATACAATGAGGTGGGGAATGAAAGTACACTGTTTCAAGGGTCTTATTTACATTTGAAGTATTATATTTTTGAAGGTACACTTTGGTGGTTAAAGACACGTAATTGCAATCCCTAGAACAACTACAACTGCACACATGGAAAAAATAAGAAATGAAATAATATAATTTAAAATAAGATATGATGAAGAAAACACGAAACAAGATAATACATGGAATGAAAAAATAATTAATTTAAGAAAAGGCAGGGGACAGAGGAAAAGTAGAAAAGTGAAAAATATCAATATGACAGACTTAAAGCAACTGTATCAATAAGTATATTAAATGTAAATGGAAAAAACATACAAATGATAATGCAGAAATTGTCAGACTGGACAAAAAGAGTAAGAGTCAGCTGTATTTTTTTAAGAAATTCACCATATACATAAAACCTGTGAGCCGGGCGTAGTGGCGCATGCTTGTAATCCCAGCATTCAGGAGGCTGAGACCGGAGGATCCAGGTTCACGGCCAGCCTCAGCTACCTAGTGAGGCACTCCGCAACTTAGTGAGATCCGGTTTCAAAATAAAGAATAAAAAATAGGGCTGGGGGGTATAGCTTGGGGGTAGAACGCCCCTGAGTTCAATCCCTAGTACTGCAAATAAATAAATAAATAAAACCTGTGTAGTTTAAAAGTGTGAGAAACTATGTACGACACAAATACCATTGCTGGAGGAGACATGCTCAAATCAAACAAGGTAGACTTTAAGGCAAGGGATATCACCAGCGATAAACAGACATATTTGATAACAATCAAGAGGTCAGTTTAGTAAAACAAAAAGATATAACAAAACTAAATGGATTTCCTCCTAATAACAGCTTTAAAATACATAAAACAAAAATTGACAGGGATGAAAGGAGAAACAGGCACATTTAAATTATAGTTGGAGTTTTCAACACTCCTCTCAATAATTCATAGGACAGGTAGACAGAAAATCAATGAAAATATAGATGATTTGAACATCACTGTCAACCAACCTGACCTAAATGACACTCACTTACCAGGTACAAAATGTACATTCTTTTCAAGTGCATGGGCTATGTGTTGGCTAAATATAAAACCAAAACTATAAAATTCTAGGCGAAAACTTAGAAAAAATTTTGCACAACTTTGGTTCAGATAGGATTTCATAGGACAGAAAACATACCATAAAAATAATTAAAATTGATAAATTGGAATTCATCAAAATCAAACATTTATCATCTTCAAAGACATCATTAAGAATTAAAGGTAAGCCTGGGAGAAAATGCAATACATCTATCTGACAGGATTTATATAAAACTATAGGAAGAATTCAATAATTGAAAAGAAATAAAAAAATTATAAACCAGCATATGGTTTTGACATACACTTCAAAAAAGAAAATAAATGAATGGTCATGAAGCACATCTTATTAAAGGTCTTCAACATCTTTAATCATTAGGGAAGCTCAAATTAAAACAGTAATGTGATGTCCCTATATACCCAATAAAATGTAAAAGACTGACATACAAAGTATTGGTGAGGATATAGAGCAACAGGAACTATCATATGTTGCTTGTGAGTGTGTAAAATATTTCACTCTGGAAAAGTTTGGTAGTTTCAAATAAAGTTAAACATACATTTACGGAATGATCAGGAAATTTCACTTCTAGTTTTGCACCCAAGAAAAATGAAAGCATGTTCACATAAGGACTTGTGCACGAACATTCTTAGCCATTTTATTCACAATAGACAAAAGTGGAAAACAGTCCCCAAAGTTCTTCAACAGGTGACTGGATAAAGTTGTGATATATCTATACAATAGAATACTACTCAGCAACAAAAGGAGAAATCTCTAAAGCATTATGCTGGACAAAAAAATAGAAAAGAAAAGCCTGATACAAAAGAATACACTTTGTGGCATACTGAAGTAGAAATGTCTGTGGTCTGCATGGGGCCCATGCAAAAGACTGGTGTGGCTAATTCAGATGAAGATAGATATGGGAGAGGAACAAAGTATAGGGTCTTGGAAATAAGGCAAAGAATGTATACCATTGAAAATAGGCATTCTTGTGAATCCTGCATAGGATGATGGAAGCACAAGAGTGATTTGAGTGGGTGGGAAAGCCAGAAAGAAGGCTCTTGCAGGTACATAGACATGTATAGCTGAGAGTCTGCTCTAGTGAGATGACCTGGAATACAAAGAGAGGAGTAGACTCAAGAACTGTCCTGATGAGCACAAGCCATTGGGGGCAAGCTCTTACTTACAGAGCTCTCTAACCATGCAGGGGCAGCTAAACCCAGCAGATCAAGCTCAGCTCTAAATTCCACAGCCCTGGCACCAAGCCTGGCTCCACCACAATGAAATTTGGGGAAGTTCTTCAGTACCCCAAACTTTAGCTTCCTCATTTGTAATATAATAATGGTTTGTAATATGGCAATAACTTGCAGGTTATTAGAAATGAGGTGAGTAAAATATCTAGCACAAAGTAGATAATAAATCAAAGTCATTATAATTAGTCCTAAAGTTCATCACAAATTTCCGGACCACTCTATGAGGTGTATTCTCCCTTTGAGATTCGGGGATAGGGTCATAACTATCCTGATGAGTGAAAAGAAAAGATTGATATACACATAAACATACAGGTATACTAATCATCAAAAACAAATAACAATAAGCCGGGCGTGGTGGCACACGCTTGTAATCCCAGCATTCGGGAGGCTGAGACCGGAGGATCCGGGTTCGCGGCCAGCCTCAGCTACCTAGTGAGGCCCTCTGCAACTTAGTGAGACTCGGTTTCAAAATAAAGAATAAAAAATAGGGCTGGGGGTGTAGCTCGGAGGTAGAATGCCCCTGAGTTCAATCCCCAGTACCGCAAAAAAAAAAAATAATAATAATAATAACAATAGATATAAACGTCATTTACATGTGCGCTGTGTGGGGGCCACAAAGAGAACAAGGTAAGCACTTTCAAACAGCAATGAGTCAGGGGCCTGATTATGGAAATTGGGGCTAAAGGGTTCATAATTTGAAGGTTTTCCACTGGGAGAAGGGTGCCTTTTTAATTTGCAAATGGACTCAGAGTAGCATACTTAGTCCAACATCTCTCATCAAACAGCCTGATGCTTTGATGCAGATAGTTTGGGCTGTCAGGGAATCCTAGGTGACCATTGCTGCAAAATCTCATCCTCAGGTAGGGGCAAGCACAATCTTTATATTAAGTAAAGTTGCTCAGGTCTAAGGGAAGATTCTTTTTTCTAAATTGAAAAGCATTTACTAAGCAGCTATTGTTTTCAAGGTTTACAAGACATCTACTCTTAACACCATGCTAGTAGGTTTACCTGGATTGTCTGATGTAACCATTCACTTATTCAGCAATTACTTGAGTTCCCATAGGCATGGTGTAAGACGTCGGAGATGCACTGGGATTAGACAGACAGATGAGTAAATGGATCATACAGTAAGGTGACAAGTACCACCACAAAATGGAACCAAACCAGAGAAACAGAACCTAACCTGGTCTTGACAGGTAGGGTGCAAGAAATCTTCCCAGAAGGAGTGAGACATGAACACTGAAACACAACTGACAAGAAAGTTGATCAGTTGAGGGGGAGATGTAGGTGGAGGATAGGAAAGTAGAATAATCCAGGCAGAGGAAGGAGCAAATGCCAAGGCCCAGCAGGAAGAGAGAGAGGGAGCAGCAGTTCACTGGGGGAGTCGCCAGCAGTGGCTGGAGGAGAAAAAATCTGCAAGCAGTAAGAAGGGACCTGGTCGTGAGGACTGGTATGCCTAGGACAGAGTTACCAGATCTAGCACATATACATACAGGATGCTAAACCTGATAACTACATCAGCCACGTGACCAAAGTCAACACCAGAAGCAGTAAGTCATGTGGACAGTACAAGCCCTTAATATGAGGTGATAAGAATGGCACTTTGCCTCTAGTCTTCTTCCCCAAGCACATTTCTCCATCCTAATCATAAGACAAGCATCAGACAAGCACAAATTAAGGGACAGGCTACAAAACACCTGACTGGTACTCCTCAAAATTCCAAAGTCATCAAAAACAAGGGAAATCAGTCACAGCCTGGAGGAGCCTGAGGAAGAATGACAACTAAGACGTGATGCGTTATCCTGGATGGGATCCTGAAACAGAAAAGGTTATTAGGAAAAATTGAAGAAATCTAATAAAGGATAGACTCTAGGTAATGATTATATACCAATAATACATCATTACTTGTGACAAATATATCATACTGATGTAAGATAATAGCAGGCAAAACTGGGAGCCGGCTATATGGTACCTCTCTATACTATCTCAATTATTTTTTTATAAATATAAAGTTAAAAGTTTATTTAAAAATACAGGATGCCCTGTTAAATCTGAATTTCAAGTAAACAATGTTGTTGTTTTTTCTTAGTATAAGTATATGCCATGAAACATTTGTAGTGTAATTCTACTAAAAAAAAAATAGCCATTGTTATCCAAATTTTATTAGACATCCTGGCAACTCTGCCAGGAAAGTAGTTCACCCTGAGAACAGTAAGTAGACCAGTGAGGAGGGACATAGTCAAGAAGGTGCATGATATACAACTTCCAGAGGAGATGTACAGGAAACTGAGGCTTGGTGATTTTACTAGTCACCTAGCCAGCTTAGAGGGAGACACGTGCATCAAAAATCCACGTTGATCCATCACATTCCCAGGCCTCACAGAGCTCTTTCTAAAGCATCCACAAGAATTCATTTTTGCTGGCAAAGAATGAAGGAGGGATGAGAGCAGACACTGAGCCAGGAGGATTCTAGTAAAGAAAACAAGTACTCGTGGGCACCAAAACTCAGGGTCTGCTCTCAAAACACGGCCACACTTCCTGCTGGGCACCAGCTCCCCACTGAGCTTTCCCTTACCCTCTTCCCTGCCCCTCACCATCGAAGTCACACCACTCAGAGCCTTGAATCACTACATCGGAGAAGACCTCAGGAGCCATTCATCCAACATCCCCCTCTGAGCAGGATTCCATCTGCAGTTGTCCCCATGAATGTTACCTCCGTGGTCTAATGCCTGTGACTCTTGGCTCCAGCTTGTGGCAGTCTTCCCTCACCTCTAATTCCCTGCTTCCAATCTGCTCAGGTGTCATAAAACAGCTTACTATGCTAATTAGACCTCTGTGTTAAGTGACAGTCAGAGGTCTCTGAGCCAGACCCTCAAGGGTTCTTCTGTACCGGAAAAGTAAGTCTACCACGTATACTCTGGCTGCTCAGGGATACCTGCCCCTCATCTTTTTCCAAATAGGTGATGCCACTTTATACCTGGGTTCCAGAGAGATGAGGTTAAATAACTACATTTAGCTTAGCACAGCCCGAGGGTTGCATTCGCTTATTTTAGTAACACCTGAGAGAACGCAGAAGGGAGAGAGAAGAGTGACGTGGACTGGGCTGGCAAAGTCTACTGCAGGAAATTAGTGACGCCAGCCAGCTGCTCCAGGCCCCTGCTGGGCTGTTTCTCCTCCTCTCCTACCTCTCAGGGGACAGCCATCCTGCTGTGGCCTGCCAGATCTGGAAGACAAAGAGGGCAAAGCTCTCAGCCTGCTGTGCCTACCTCCAGCACATCCCTTCGTAAAGCCACAGACAAACACAGCCTTGCCAGGGGTGGGGGGTGGGGATGGGAGGAAGTGGCAATCCTCTTTTCTTTAGAAATGGGATTGGAAATGGGGTAATCGTCTAAATGGGCAGTGCTGATGAGTCTATAAGCATAACTCCCACTTTTATTACAGTGATGAGACCCACTGAGCGAGCATAATCCCTCTCCGGGGCTCCCAGGGATTGCTGGGCAGTGAGCCACCACCCTGCCCCTCTACCCTGGCTACATTAGTCTGATGGGAAGAGGCGCTGAGCTCTGGATGGACTGCATTTCATAATGGCATTTAAAAGCAGGGATCCTGGGTCATGGCAGGGTCCCAGGTTCTGCTGTCCAAACTCTCTCTGCCCTTGACCCTGTCCTCCTTCTCCCCCAAACACTAATGGGTCATATATGGTCCAAATGCAGGGCCATTTTCAGCCAGCTAAGGAGAAAACGATGATAGCAGAGACCCAACTTAAAATGGCTAGAGAAAATGTGCTATAATTGGAAAAGTTTAGGTTCTAGCCTCCCCCCCATAATCCAACTTTAGGGTCCTCACATTCTTCATCCATATTATATAATTTCTGAGGTCCTTTCTTGATCTTCCATGTAAAGACCCACAGATTCATAACTATCTAACCTAGCCAGGAAGTCTATCCTGATAGATGAATTATTTTGTGTTTAAAGGCTGTTCTATCTTTTATACCTCCCTATTGAAATTATAATCCACTTTATTAACGAACACCCTGTGTTACAGTATGACCTAGTCATAGCTGAAAGAAAGGCCCCGAGGGAATAGGGCAGGCAGGGGAGGTGCAGCCAGGTTAGGAGGGGAAGGAGGAAAACACCCAAGGCCATGTCAGCTGGGGCTCAGCCCTTCAGGCAAATGGACTATAGATTAGGACAGCTGGTTCTGCTGATGGGACTCAGGGATGTTCAGAACAAATCACTACTGCGTGTGCCCATTTGGCTCCTGAATGGAAGCTTTGCCTTTACCCTGTTCACTCATTTACTCAATCGCTGATCAGCCAGCAGGCAGTGAAATGCAGCAAAGTTAAGACTGGATTTAGATTTGGAAGCTGGGTCCTAGCTACAGTACTAGCATTTCCTTGTCACACAACGAACCAGGCGTTTCACCATTCTGAGCCAACAAATGAAGTTAGGGCCTGCCTTGCCTACTTCATAGGCAATGTTGCCATCTTGCAGGACTCCAGGGGATGCCATGCCCGTGGGAATGGAGCCAGCTAGAACCGGGCAATGCACACTCTGCATAGCCAAACATAGCATCCCTGCTTGTAGTTTTAAAATGTCAAATGATAGAAGATGCAATAGTCGTAAACACGATTAACACAATTAACCATCATTATTTGGGAGGCATTCTAGAAGAGGGTACTACACCAATAAAAGACATATTTTCAAACAGTTGACATTTAGTAGTATTGAGTCTTGCAATTCAACTATGTTATCACCCTGGTGTTATCTTTGTGATTCAGACTGTGAGTACTATAGAAAAGAATAGCAAAATAGGCAACATGGCTCCAGACCCAGGATGAGGCCAATCCCTTCATTATGCATTGTGTCTTCCTGGTCCCAAGACCATTTTGCCCTCTACATTGTCCCCCCCTCAAAATACCCATTACTGTAAGACACTCAAGGAGTGTCAGCTAAGACAGGCTAACATCACTCTGTCCTCCTGTTGTGGACCGAATGTTGTGTCCCCTCCAAATTCACATGCTGAAATCTAATCTTCAATGTGATGGTATTTGGAGGTAGAGACTTTAGGAGACAATTAGGTCATGAAGGTGGAGGCTTCATGAAAGAGATTAAGGCCCTTAGAAAAAGAAGCCAGAGAGCTAGGTAGCTCTTTCTGCTTACATGAGGATACAATGAGACAGCCGTCTGCAACCCAGAAGAGAATCCTCACTAGAACCCAGCCATGCTGGCACCCTGATCTCAGACTTGCCAGCCTGCAGAACTGTGAGAAATACATTTCTGCTGTTTATAAGCCACCTTCTCTGTGCTACTTTGTTTTAGCAGCAAAAACAGACTATGACACCTCCCTACCATCCAAGGGCCACATGTGCCTGGGAAAGGAGAAAGATAATGGCTCTGCCACACTGTTCACTACCCTCCCAGCTCCAAAATCCCTCCCACTCTTTCCCATTTACATGGGTGAGGTTAAGGTCAGGCAGGTTTAAAATTCTAAAACCATAGCCAGGCATGGTAGAGCACGCTTGTAGTCCCAGCATTTGGGAGGATGAGACCTGAGGATCCGGGTTCTCGGCCAGCCTCAGCTACCTAGTGAGGCACTCCGCAACTTAGTGAGACCCTGTTTCAAAATAAAGAATAAAAAATAGGGCTGGGGGTGTAGCTCGGAGGTAGAATGCCCCTGAGTTCAATCTCCAGTACCAAAAAAAAAAAAAAAAAATTCTAAAACCATGTAGAGTCCCTTGATCCCTTACTGCCTCTCCTTGGGAAGAAAAATGGAAATGGAAATGGAAAATGCTAAAAGCAATTTCCATTTCCCCTTCCACTGAAGAGCAGGTTGTCTACATCAGATGCCTCTTGCCCTGTGTCCCAAGACCCAGTTCTTTGCCCATCAAGTCCTTACATGATAGCCTCCATTGCGTCCCATCCCTACAGGGCACTAATTCAGCCACAAGCTTGTTCCCAATTGCACCTGTAGCTACTTACTCCAAAGCATCCTACCTTATGGCCCCATACAGTGGCTCTCCATTTTGGAACCACTTTCATGTATCTATTCATTCAGTGTATTTATTCCCCAGGCACTGTGCTGAGCACTAGAAATGTGGAGAGGGTAACCCCAGCCAGGATCCTGGAGCTTACACCTTTCCAGAAAAATAGACAGCAATCAAATAACCACAAAAAGTAATATGTGGTTTATTTATACAAACCATGATATTTGATAAGAGAATGTGCCTTGAGATGTACAAGTCAGATGGGCTGAGAGAGTTTGGGAGATGAGGGAAGCAGTGATATTTGAGCTGGCATCTGAGAAATGAGAGGGAATGAATTAGGTGAAGGGGTTAGAGGTGGTGGTGGCAGCCACAGAAGATAGCATTGCAGGCTAAAGCAGCTGCCTGGTCCTGGGACTTGTGGACAGAGAGCCTGGGGCCAGTGAGCTGGTCAGTGCCACTCAGGACACACAGGACAGAGATAGGGGTGGGGAGGGGTCTTATCATCCAGGGAGCTAAGGAAGTTACCAGGGGACATATCATGAGGGTAGGGCTATATTAAGGATTTAAATCTTTATCCTAAGAAATGAGAAAGCATTAATAGGTCTTAAGAGGGGTAAAGGGTACTTTTGAGAATACATAACACAATGGGACTTGCATTTTGAAATAATCATTCCAGCTTCTGTGAGGACAAGGGGCTAGAAGGCCCAGGGTGGACATAGGTGTCCATTCAGGAAGGAATTACATTCATTCTGGGCAAGAGATGTAGATGTAAACTTGGACTGGGAGCTGGAAATAGAGAGTGAGACCAGAAAATTAATTTACCAAACCAAAGTCGATCAAACCAGATGGATGGGTGGTGCCATCTGGATAGATAAAACACAGGAAGTTGATCAGATCTGGATGAAAAGATACAGAGATCAGTTTGGGACAAAATGGGCTGAGGGAGTCTCTGGGGTCTGCAGGTAGAAATAACAGTAATGATGGGCCTGGGATGAAGCTATGCATTGGATGGAGAACCGTGTTTCAGGAGTCATCTGTACCTGGATCACAATAGAAGATGTGGACACAAACAGGATTTCTCTCCATCACTGTTATGGTTTGGATCTAAAATGGCTCCCAAAGTCTCATGTGCTCAGAGGTGGGGCTTTGGAAAAGTGATCATGAGGGTTCTGACCTCATCAGTAGATTAATTCATGGATGGTTGAACAGACAAGGTAACCCAGCTGGAGGAAGTAGGTTGCCAGGGGCTGCCCTGGAAGGGCTTCTCTTTTCTCTGCCCCCCTTCCTGGCTTCTGACTACCACGAGTTGAGCAGCTTTCCTCCTCCAAATGTTTGCTCCCTGATGTTCTGCTCACCTCTGGCCCAGAGCAATGGAGTTTGCCAACCATGGACTGAGACCTCTGAAACCGTGAGCCAAAATAAATTTTCTCTCCGCTAAACTGTTCTTGTCAGTTATTTTAGTTGTAGCAACTTAAAGCTGACCCCCACAAAGTCGCCTTCTTTCTCCAGCCATTTCACTGGTGCCTGCCCCCTGCCCCCTGCACAGGGAGAGCAGGTCTTTCTCTTCTGCCTCATGGTGACCTCATAGGCCCCTAGACCTGCTGTTGCTGCAATACGGCCTCTTGTATCAGTTTGTGATTACTCGCATACATGTCAGTCTTCCCCATTAATGATTCAGGAACACCTTGGTGTCAGAGATGCATGGCTCTCTGCCTGATGCCCTCAGCACACAGAGCAGAGCAGAGCCTTTGAGTGAGCAGTAAAATACAGACCCACTTTTCTGCAATGCACTGAGCTAGAGAATAGATGAAAATACCAGCCCACATCCAAAAACTTCATCTAAAGCTAAGTGTCAGAGTCTCAGAGGGGAAACACTGACATTTCATTCCTCACCTCTACATCCACAAAGCCAAGATTAAAAAGAGAACGGTATTAATGTTTTCTCACTGTTATTACAAATAGGAAAGCAGCAGAGATTTATCAGGGATGTATTTCTCATTTGTTAAGGACTTCCTTGGCCTAAGGGACTGGCAGGTGAAGAAACAAGTAACACTGTCCTCAAAGAGCTTCTAGTGCCATATCATGCTTAGAACCTAGTGCGCTCAAGATAATTCAAAACAGCGTGTTATTATATTTTTTGTGTAATACTAAGGATTGAACCCAGGGGCATTGTACCTCTGAGCTACATCCTGAGCCCTATTTTATTTTTTAGTTTGAAACAGGGCCTCACTAAGTTGCTGCTAGGGTGATCATGAACCTGTGATCCCCTCAAGTACTGAGATTATAAGCATGGGCCACCACACCCAGCACAATTGTGCATTATTTCATATATCTACAAACAAAAACAAGCAAAAAATCCCAAAGCTTGAGTCTTCACGGAGCTTATAATCTCAAGAAAACATAGGGCAAATATAAGTGAAAAGTTGACTTTATCAATACATGCAAAGCCACCCCTACCCTCTCCAGTGTCTTTTTCTAGTTAGGGAAAAGTGCATTTCCTCCAGGCAGACACAACCCCTCAGTAGGACAAATGACTGGTTGAATTTAAGCCCATGTTCCCCACCCTAGCCAGAGGTCCTTGTGTAGTGCACATCCTTCACAGTGTACTTGTTAGATACATAACAGGTGTTATTCACAAGGAAGAACCAATACAGGGTGACCCCGAGAATAAGTAGAATTGGTTGAGTAAAGGGAGAGGAAACAAATGCAAAGAAGGCCAGAGGCACTTCCAGTGACAGATCAGATTTGACCAAGGCAAAGAGTCTACCTGAGCTAGTAAGGAAGTAAGAGTGGGAGGCTTAGCTAGGAAATAACTAGGTAAGTTCTTAAATGCCAGGCTAAGGAGTTTACACTTGACCCTGCAGGAACTGAACAATTACCTAAGGACACTACCTTCTTTTCCCCAAAGTAGTGTCAGAGAGAGTTGGCTGCCAATATCAATTCTCACCAAAGAAAGCGCCCTTTTGCACCCCGAAGGTTCATGAAGGATACCATAGGACAAGAAAATATCTTTGGGTTGATAGGATCATGGGGTCTAATACCTTGTATTTGAAGCCTAATAAATATATACATATATATTTTATTATAACTATACTATATTATTGTATATAGTTATTATACATATTATTACAGTATAGGTATTGTTACAATAGTTTCATTTGTTTTATAGGATGAGAAAGCAGAGCAGTTAAGGGCTTTGGTGAAGGTCAAAGAGAGACTCCACAGTGGCAAAGCTGGGACTTGAACCCAGGTCTCTCACACAGAATCTGGAGCTCAAGGGCACTCAGCCTCCCTGCTTGGCTGGGCCCCTCTATCATCAGCCATCACACTGCCTACTTGAGTCTGCCAGCCCTGGGTCCTTTCCAAGAAAAGACAAAGCTTCTAAACAAGCAGTAATGACATTGATTATTCCAAGCCAGAGGCAGGGAATTCTGGATCATTTTCTTAAAATACTTGCTCAGCAGCACCCGAATCCTTATCCCCACCACCCCGAGTCCCAAGAAAGAAATGTACAGTACTTCATCAATGTGAAGGGGGAAAGAATTCCCTATGGATTTTTGCAGTCTCATTTCCCTAGCTTGTCAAATGCCAACTGCAAGCCAGTCTGGCTGCATTGTTAGTTTGCCTGTATCTTATTTTTGTTGTGTTTTTCAAATTGCAGTAGGCTATTTTTTTTCTGCCCAACTGGGCAAAAACATATCACCTTTGAGCCTCCTAGAGAATCACTCAAAAAATTTTCCTGTTCTCTTTGGACTTCATGATGTATTCTCTTCTGCTGTCATGGCTATATTTTTCTCCTAAGGAAGAACATAAAATTTATTTTTAACATTCCTACAAGATATGTGAGCAAAATATAATTAAAAAAACCAAATAAATGGAAGACTTTCTAAAACATACATCATGCAAAGCATAAAAAGCATGTTGTTCAAAAGCTGATTTTCAGTTCTCATATTTACATTACCCCCCCCCGCCCCCACCTTTCCCCTCTGTTTCACCCTCTTGTTACTAAGGAAGTTGGATTGAAAGGGGATTTGTCTCTTTTTCTGAAAGAGCCATCTCTCATGGCTGAGTTTCTCTACACCTGAATTCACACATCTCCCACATCATGATAATTACCTCCATGGTAACCACTCATGACATCACAAACAATGTGATAGCAGAAGGCACTAGAGCTCCTGAGATCCAGTTTGATGCAAATGTCCTGCTTCGACCTAAGTGGCCCCAAAGCAGCAACAGAAGGAATTTTGTCTTGAGATTTTAGCAGAAAAGTAATTCTTGAAATCTATTCTTGGATTTGGGTATTAATTGGATTTCAGCACTTCCCGCCGCCCAGAAGCCTGTGGATATGGTTGAAGGTCCACGAGATTTCTGAAATGGCACCACAGTATCTGTACATGCATGGAAACTAGTGAAGCCAACAGGTTCCAACCTCAAGACATAAATTCTTAACCATAGTTAGACCTCACAGGTATTCCTGATGGTTAAAAGACAGGCTCTTAAAATGTTTCCCTGGTTTTATAGGAAACAATGTGTTCCTGGAAAGTCTTCTCTCCTATCTTTTCTTACCCAAAATAAATGAATTGCCCAAAGCCTCAAGCCAAGGTTAACAGCTATTAATAACTTTATGGGCAGCAGCCAAAAAGAAGAGTGGACACACCACAATCATGTGGCATGTGCACCACACAGGCTTCACAGAGAAGAATGGAGACACTTTCTTGTCAGAGTGGTGAGATGTGAGATGAATGTCAACACCCACTTTTCACAGGCATTTTCTCTGCAAATGGCCCCAGCTTTGGGGCTTAAAATTCTATCCCAAATACTGTTTAGATCCATCAGGGCTCTCAAAATATGGATTTCAAGTTGGAGACATCAAAGTGCATTATTTACTAAAACCACTGCAGCTCCCTCCTCCCCTCCCCTTCTTTCACAAGATGCCATTGTAAATTCAAGCTGCTTTAATCTCTGTGGTTGAAAAAAATAAAAGAATGAAAAAGAAATGTGCAGCTTGAAGGGGAACTAAACTCACAATCTGGGAGCTAGAAAATGAACATTACCCAATGAGTACTTCCTTTAATTACTGGCCTCAGAATTTCAATTTGCATGTGTTTTAATCAGCCACAGAAGGGCCCACCTATTATTCTCTGAAACCAAAATTCAAAAAGCAAACAGAAAATGTGGGAGGAAAGGTTTACTTAAGGGCCTCCAAGGATAATCTTTGCATTCTTCTCATTTTTTTCCCGAATTTGGGGATAACATTTACAGTAGAGAATTTGATTTTGGGGAAGGAAACACTGAGTTTGATTTGTGAACACAAACTACTTCCAAATACTATTTTGCCAACAGAATTTCAGAAGCACAGGACTCCCAACAGTGGCCTATAGAGAATTTTGCATAAATAAAATGATGCAACCATGTTTCCTCCTAAAATACAAGAAATTAAACTGCATGAATGATGTTTGCTGATTGAGTGAATGAGTGGGTGAGTGAAAACTCCAGAGCTGCCTCACTCATCCTGCCTTTTGATAGCCTTCAATTTTATTTGCACCCTGAAAGTATATTGTTTTCCTTGTCCATCCTGGATGGTCGGTTTCTGCCAACCAAAAAAAGAAATGCAAAATTTCTTTCAATTGACTTTAATTAAAGAATGTGTCACAACAGATTTCTAAAAAGTAGAATTTGCAAAACTAGGTGTTGCCAAAGCTTCATGAAGCCTTTGGATGGCTGGAACCAGAGAAAGATGTGTGTCTGGCTGATTTACCAAGGACTCACAACGACACCTGGGGATAAAGCACTTTTGATTATAAAAAAGTAGCTTTTTTTTTTTTTAAGACTCAGGTCCCTTCCACCAACCCCACCAACAAGTCAACAGTTGTTGAATCAGGCTTAAATGAGTTCCTACAATGGGCAAAAAATTCTGCTTAATGCTTTGAGGGTTAAAAAGATGTTTAGTACATGATCCTCAAGGAGCTTGTTAAGGGAGGTAAGACCGCTACAAGTATGTAGCAACCATCAGTTACCATTGATAAGTTCTTTGGAAGTTCTGAGGAACAGACCATTTCTGTGTAGGGGACCACTTTGGCTCTATAGCTATAGTAGTAATCTGTAAGGATTGAACAATGACCCAGAGCCAGAAGCCTGAGATTTATTTAGAATACTCAGCAGAGGACTGACGTTGTTGAGTGTCTGCTGTGGCCAGGGTGCAGAACAGAAAAAGGATTTTGAAGGTCAAAGCCACATACTCAAGTGGATAATATGGTCAAGTTATGATCCCAGGATCTGAGTGGGAATCAGAGGAGAGAAGGAAGGGGATGACAAGGGCCTGTAACGAGAGTCAAAAGGAAACCTCCACAGCCTAAGATAGAGATAATTTCACTCTAAGTTTCTCTGGCAGGAGCCAAGAAAAGGAAAAAAAATCACTGTTAGACTCTAAAAACCTGCCCATCTCTGTCCTGTTGGCCTGGAATTAGTTTATTAGGACCTCAATAGGTCCAGTGGCTTAACAACACTTTTTAAAAAAATCTTGCAAAGCAAACGGTCAACCTCTGAACTATATCCCCAGCCCTTTACATGGTATCATTTTAATAGATCACTCTGCTTCTGATACTTATAATGACCATGACATATAAGGATTCACTGGATGCTACTTCTGGAATGGTCACAGTCCCAAGACAGCATGTTAGGGAATCATTCTTCTGTCAACCCCAGAGTCTAAATGTCTCCAGCAGAGCTTAGGACACTTGGCAAGGTCTTCTGTCTCCAAAGCAGTGATGGGAAGCTCTGGGCTAGGAGTCAAGAGAGTGGTTTTGGCACGTCCTGGCTAGACACTGACTCCCTGGGGACTTTGGGTGAGTCTCTTCCTCTCTCTGAGGCCTAGTTTCATTTGTAAAATGAGGATGTTGGATGAAACACTTGCTTTCACATCTTGTGTTCTATGAGTTGGAGTCAAGAGACTATCCCAAGTTTGTGTAGCTATGTAGAAGTGAGGACCTGGACCACATCTTGTGTCTCCTGACCCTTCCACCTAGTGTCTTTCCATGATGCTGGGCTGTATAAGTAGGAGATAATAACCATTACAGGTAACCTTCATTAAGTGGCTACTGCATGCCCAGCACCATCTCTAATGTGTCTACATGGTATCTAGTTAGTCCTTACGTCATCTGAATTAGATCAAATTTTCAAATCGTTTTCCAGAGAGGAAATAAACAACGAAAGATTAAGTCATTTACCCACAATCACACAATTAGTAAATGCAGAGCCAGGATTTGAAGACAGACATTCAAATCTCAGGACCTATTATCTTCATCACTACTCTCCACACTACACAGTAGAATAAGGAGTAGCTCAGTGACATAAGGGACATAGAAACCTTAAAATAGAAAAAATGGCAGTCTTCCAGGGATGAATTCACATTGGAAGTATGCAAGCTTTCAGAAAAAATATTTTGGTCAGTGCTGCTTGCCTGCACACCTCTCCATTTCCCTCTCCACAGATGACCACATGAGCAGTCCCTGGGGGTTCATTTAAGATCCAGTGGTCTTAAATGTGGTCTGAATGGATAATGACCAATTAGAAAACCAGGAGACAGTGGCCTCCTGGCTGACTCCCCTCACTCGTAAGGTAAGGGAAACCAAAACCACCAACTATTTTTACTACCAAATAAAACCCAAGAGGAATCAGCCTCTTGAAATCTCCAGGGAGCCATGCTGACACCACCTCCATGCACACACATAGCTTATCCACTAGAATCCAAGTTGGGTTCACAGCTGTGCTCAGACAGACATTATTTTAAACAAAATTAGGGGAGGGGAGACTTTAACACCCTGAAACTTCTTTCAGAGTCAGTACTACCTGATTTATCTCATTTCTTTTATCTATAGTAGCTAAGATCTATAGCCTAGGAGACCTTTTGAGTTATTTTTTTGAGCTGACTTTCCTATTGCAAATGAAAATATGTTAGTATAGTGGAAAGAACCCTGGGTGGAGACTGGTTGCTTTGTATCTAGTTCAGTACTTTCACCAACTGGCTACTTGACCTAGGCTAGTCACTAGACTTTCTTAAGCACTAGTTCCTCATCTATAGTAAGGGGGCTTGTCTTCTCTGTGAGTCAGCCAAGGACCAGAAGCCCTTGAATCATGACTTTTGCTAGATGGATGCACCAAACAAAATTATGATCCATGGAGATTAAATTCAAATAAGAAACCAGAGGCAGTGAGTGCACTGCTGCAATTGGAATTAAGTTCAGATAAAAAAGTTGCCCCTCTATCTAGTTCTAGAAGCTTGGCTTGGCACTGACCTGCTGCCAGGCCTTGGGGGCTCCTCAATCTATCCACACAGCAGGGAGTGAAGGCTCCTTCCCTGGGGAGCTATTTGCATGAAGCAAAGCATTGCAATCCTCATCGACCTCCCTGGAGGGAAGGTTTGCCTCCTTCCCTGGGAGAGCTTGGGCAGCACAGATAGAGTATAGGAGGTAATGAGCTGTACAGACGAAGAGGAATACCAGATATGAGAAAACTAGATCTTCTGGATGTGGTGGCAAGAGCCCCCTCCTTACTCTTCAAGATTCTGCCTCAACAGACCATGAACTTTACCATAGTTCTGCCCGTTCCTTCTCATTCTTGATGCTTACATACCAGGATGATGGATGTTTCTCCCTCCCCTTCCAGTCCTGGGTTGTATTTATCAAAATTTATATTTCTCTTGGCTTCTAGGATCTTTCTAATGCTCTCATATGGAAGCAAAATAGCTTTATTCAGAGTCTAGTATTTTTTCCATTGCGTAGAGTTGTATTCAGGTACTTTAAAAGGAACTTTAAATCTCCCATTGCCCAAAAGTAGAAGGAGCTGTTCCTATTTAGTAATGAGCTTTCCTAGACATATAAAAAGAGAAAATAGCTGGTGTGATAACGCACACCTACAATCCCAGTATTTGGGAGGCTAAGACAGGAGAACAACAGGTTCAAGACCACTCTCAGCAACTTAGAGAGATTCTGTTTCAAAACAAAAAAAGTTAAAGAAGTTAGGGTATAGCTCAGAGTTAGAATACCCCTGATTTCAATCCCTAGTGTAGCAAAAACAAAAAGGGGGGATAGGGGATCACCTTCATTGTGATAAGGGGACCATATTGCCCAACTTCTACCACTATAAGATAAAGCTTATGAAGCCATGGGAATTATAGTCATTGCATAGACTCAGTCACTAGAATAGCTCCTGGCGTATAGCAGCTGCTGAATAAATACTTATGAAATAGACAGCCATATGAATATAGGAATGAATTCTGACTAAAATCCTAAGATTTATCAATTCTTTGACCCGTATGAACTTCACTCTCACGCTGCCTCTGATTCTCTTCATTCACTATCTTCTAAATTCTCCTGCTCTCATCCCCTTTCTAGATATTTGATTTTGTAGAACTCCATAATGGTGATCTGGTTACTTCGTTTCTTGACAAGACTAATTTTATTTTTTAAATGACAAATAAAAATTGTATATGCTTACCATGTACAACATGTCATTTTGAAATAGACATTGTAGAATGGCTAAATTAAGCTAATTAGTGTATGTATCAGCTCACATTCTTTTTTCTTTTTTATGGTGAGACCTCTTAAAATCTACTCTTAGCAATTTTCAAGAATATAATACATTGTTATTAACTATAGTTTGATATGATTAACTTTAAAATATTATTAATTTTAAAATAACACTAGCTACCATTGTTGAGTGCTTAAAAATACTAATTAATATTCGAAGTACTTTAAATGTATCATGTCTAATTTTTATTGGTGAGTTGTAATGTACATGATAGTGAGATTCATAGTGACACATTCATACATGCGCATAACATTATTTGGTCTGTTTCCTTCCCTGAAACTCCCCTTTGCCTTCCCTCCTCTTTCTCCCCATCCCCTTCCATTACTCTATGGGCAATAAACGCATTCTCATCAATAAAAGTAAATAAATAAATGTCTTTTCATCAACAGAACAATACAAGATGGTTACATCATTACCTCTACTTCACAGATGAAGAAATCGGAACAGAAAGAGTATGTGCTTTGCCCAAGGTTACCCACCTGCTGAGTGGTGGAGCTGAGCTTCCAACTCAAGCAGGGTGGCAGTGAAGTAATGCCCTTAACCCCCAGGCTTGCTTTGTAAGCTTCAGTCCTGCTGTTAACTGGAGTGTTCATCAGAGAACAGGATGCTCGGGGTGTGTGGCCTTCAGAATCACCTGGAGCACATCATGCTCTGTCAGCTTCTCCAGGGCCCTGCTGGCGTCCTCTCTGTTTTCATGTGAGTCATTGAAGAATGGTCTTCAAAGCATAAGAATTTTGAGAGACAGCATAAAATCTATTTAAGATCAAGTACCAAACTCATACCAGTTCAAACCAACTTGTAGAGAGGACTCTGTCTAATTAGACATCTATATGAGCCTTTCAGCATCACTGAATACCAACACTTATTATGCTTGGCCTATAGTGTATACTCAACAACGGTTTGCTGAATTAATGAATGGTTTATTGGTACGTTAATGAATGATTAGTCTAGAAAATTTCAAGTTAAAACTTAAAAATTTTGTTGTTGTTGTTCAACAAGAAGCCATTCTTCTTTTAAAGCATGTGTCTTCAGGATCTGTCATGTGCCTAGCACTGTGCCACACACTGTAGGGAAACACAGAGAAACCAGAATAGAATTCCCATAGTCAGGAGTTAACACTTGAGGTGAGAAATATGATTAAAAGACCTGAACCAACTAGAATGCAATATATTCTAACTTCATAAGACCATTTGATGTTATCCTGTATCTCAGAGCAATCAAATGCTTTCTTCTAGATTTTTTCTATACATTTAAAATTATTAAAGTTAGGGAAAATTGTCTAATTCATTTTAGAGATGGGAAAATGAAGCACAGAAAAGTTGCCATTTTCTCATAATAATATACACAGTGTCATACAAGAATATGAAGCGAGTCATTGTGATTCCAGAAGTTATTTGTGTGTGTGCATGTGGTACTGAGGATTGAACCCAGGACCTCATGCATCCTAAGCATGTCTTCTATCAGTGAGCTATTGCTTGCCCCCAAAATTCATTTCTTAACTTCTGCTTTCTATACTATATAGTACAATATGGGGACATAGTTCAGTGACATCAGGACATTACAAATTTATATACAAATATATTCATATATATATAGATGTATTTTGCTCCATTTCTATTTGGGCTTCTTCTCCTTCTCCTCCTCCTTCTCTTTCTCCTTCTCCTTCTTCTTCTTCTCGGTACCAGGGATTGAACCCAGGGGTATTCTACCTCCAAACTACACCCCAGTACTATTTTTTTATTCTTTATTTTGAAACAGGGTCTCAGTAAGTTGCAGAGTGCCTCACTAAGTAGCTGAGGCTGGTCATGAACTCAGATCCTCCTGTCTTGGCCTCCCAATTACCGGGATTACAAGCGTGTACCACCATGCCCGGCTTATTTGGGTTTCTTTTTAGCATAAAAGAGATCATATATGATGTGCTATTTTATGAATTGCTTTTTCATACAACATATGTCTTAAAGATATTTCCATGCAATTGCAGAATACATTAAACATTTATTTATAGTGACAGTATATTCTACTGTATGGATGTTTATTTTAACTTTCTTCTTGCTGATGGAAATTAAGGTTGTTTCCATCGTTTCAATTACAATGTTTTAGTTAACATTTGTTGTTATATGCACATGTATGGATAGTTCTGCTGTGGTTTCTAGTAGTGAAATTATTTGGTCCAGGTGAATGCACATTATTATAGTGAATTTCTGCTAGAACTTTGGGCAAGAGCTCAGTTAAACCCACTAGGCTGATAGGGACTGCAGCGGCAGGCAGTAAGAATGAGTATCCACAGCCAGGCATAGTGGTACATGCCTGTAATCACAGTATTTGGGAGGCTGAGATAGGAGGATCACGGATTTGCAGCCAGCCTCAGCAACTTAGTGAGGCCCCCTGCAACTTAGTGAGACCCTGTTTCAAAATAAAAATTAAAAAAAAAAAAAGGACTGGGGGTGTATGTAGCTCAGAGGCAGAATACCCGTGGCCTTACTCTACAGTACCAAAAAGAAAAAAAATGAGTATCCACATTGGTTTATGCCTGGAGGTGTAGCTTATAGGTAGAATGTCCCTGGGTTCAATCCCAGCAATAATGATGATGATGATGATTGATGATAATAATATTAACAATAATAGTAATAGTAATAATAATAATAATATAAAGGGCTGGGAGTATGGCTCAGAGGCAGAACATCCCTGGGCTTAATTCTCTCTCTCTCTCTCTCTTTCTCTCTCTCTCTCTCTCTCACACACACACACAAACACACACACACACACACACACACACACACACACACACCAAAAAAGATGAGTATCCACATACCTCATATTTATATATAGTTCCTCACACTTTCCAAGAAGCCTTTCCACACATTCTCTCACTTAATCTTTGTAAGAAGTTATGAGAGAATGCTATTCTCATTTTACAGATGAAGAATCCGAAACCTAGCAAAATTAAGAGACTTGCAAAATTAAGAGACTTGTCATGGGTGAATCCATGAATTAAAATCAGAGCTGGAGCCGGGCGTGGTGGCACATGCTTGTAATTCCAGCATTCGGGAGGCGAGCCTGGAGACCGGAGGATCCGGGTTCTCGGCCAGCCTCAGCTACCTAGTGAGGCACTCCACAACTTAGTGAGACCCGGTTTCAAAATAAAGAATTTTTTAAAAATAGGGTTGGGGGTATAGCTTGGAGGTAGAACGCCCCTGAGTTCAATCTTTAGTACCGAAAAAAAAAAAAAAAAAAAAAAAAAAAAAAAAAAAAAAAAAAAAAAAAAAAAAATTAATTTTTTTTTAAAAAATCAGAGCTGGAACTAGAAAAACATTTTATTTGCATTAAAGCCATTTTATTAAAACCACACTAGTATACACTGGGTGTGGTGGCACAGGCATGTAAGCCCAGTATTTGGGAGGCTGAGACAGGAGAATCACAGGTGTGAGGACAGCCTCAGCAATTTACCAAGGCCCTCAGCAACTTAGTGAGACCCTCTTTCAAAATAAAAAAGTAAAATAGGGCTAGGGTGTAGCTTAGAAGTAGAGTACCCATGGGTTAAATCCCCAGCACCAAAAAATAAAACCACACTGTTACAATTAATTGGATATAATAAAATAGTTGGCTTGCTCTCAGCTGTTAACATACCCATGCATGCAAGTTGTTAAGGGTAGACAACATGACACAGACAAGTATTGCCAAGTCTTGAGGACAGAAATGTACAAGAGAAGATGGGAAGTATTTTCTAATTCAAAAATACTATGAGCCAGGCATGGTGGCGCACGCTTGTAATCACAGCATTTAGGAGGCTGAGACCGGAGGATCCGGGTTCGCAGCCAGCCTCAACTACCTAGTGAGGCACTCCGCAACTTAGTGAGACCCTGTTTCCAAATAAAGAATAAAAACATAGGGCGGGGGGTATAGCTCAGAGGTAGAATGCCCCTGAGTTCAATCCCCAGCACCGAAAAAAAAAAAAAATACTATGAGCTGATAGTCCCAAATAAAAATAAATAAATAAAATGAAAGAAAGAGCTCCATGCTAATAAAATGGGAAGAAAAGTAAAAAGAGAGTAGAAAGAGTGGATGGGATGGGAAAATCCTACAGAAATGGGTCCCAGGAAGCCGGGCGTGCTGGTGCACACTTGTAATCCCAGTACTTGGGAGGCTGAGAGCCGAGGATCTGGATTCGTGGCCAGCCTCAGCTACTCAGTGAGGTCCTCCGCAATTTAGATAAAGAATAAAAGATAGGACTAGGGGTGTAGCTTGGAGGTAGAATGCCCCTGGGTTCAATCCCCAGTACCAAAAAAAGAAAAGAAAAGAAATGGGTCCCCAGAATCCACACAAAGATTTGCAAAAAGGACATAAAGGACATACTCCTTGTCTTGTAGAAGTACAAGTAACCCAGCCTCAACCTTGCCTAAGTATTCAGCCTAGAAGTTTCTTCTTCAAACTGTGAGGGGGAGAAGTGACAATTACCTGATCAACAGAGAATCCCAGGTTGAATCCTTTTCAAAGACAATTTACTCCAAAGTAAAAGATTTTACTATTAAATATTACTTATGATTGAACAATAGGTATCATTAGGTAAGAGAATTTTGAAGAGGAATGAGTAAGCTTGCCTGCAGAAATGAAAACAGAAATTTGTTCTTGATCATCCTGATCAGAGTAATGACAGAAGAAGGAGGAAACTGTAATGATGTTTTGATAAACTTACTCAGTCAGGTGCCCTAACATTTACATGCAAGTTTCAACTAAGGATTCTACTAGGAATGATAATGTCTTTTAACAGCTTTTGTAAAAGACTGCCTGCCCAGTCTCAACTCCTTTCACTTTGGCTAGTATGTAATGTATCTATAAATTGTAACTCTCCTTCAGTTCTGACTGTATAAATTGCAGATGAAATAAATTAAGTCAATATTCAAGACAAGGACCCACTCTGAGTAACGTCCTCAAAGGTGGTTATCTATCAGTACCAACAAAAGTTTCAAAATCATGTAAGTTTTCCCTGTCAGGCCCTGGTTGTGGGGGGGGGGGGGGAGGGGGGGGAAAGGGAGAGGAAGAGGAGTGTGCCCCTTTAGGAAGCATATTTTCTGGAACCTATACGGTTCTTAAGGAGAAGGTCTTGGGTTATAAAAAAAAAAAAATAGTTGGCAAGAGATTGCACCCTATTACTGCATACCACTGGGAGTTTGGGCTAGAATTTATAATTTTGGCTTTACTCGAGACACTCAGTGTCCTGGCCACCCTGCATAAAAGATTGGCTGTGAACCTTGCCAAGGACTTATTCACATTTCAGCTGACCAGGATTTTTAATAATCATCTAACTTCCAAACCACCATTCTGAGGTCCTCTACAGCAGCCCAGGGAAAACAAAAGCTGTTGTTTTCTCCTTTAACTGGCTCCAGGAAAGAGTCTCTTCTTTCTCTGGGGACTGATGATAAATATGTAGTTCATAAGAGGAACAAGCAAGAGTTTCAATCTGTGATAGGAAGGAGATACACCATGACACTGTTATAGGATTCTCAACCAATGCTCACTGCACAGAAGACTTAAAGGAACTATGAGGTTATTGTTGCTGTGACAACCATGCATGCTTAAATGAACAGCGAAATTAATAGTCCCTAACAGGCGTCGGTGCTGTCAACAGGATAGCAATACTTCCCTTTACTGGGGAATGTGTATCCTTAATAGTGACCCTACTTAGCTATGGTTCTCATGCAAAGAAAAATAGCGTTCAGTAATAGCAAACACACAGAATAAACCTGGGTACTTGCCACACAAACTTCTCCAAGCCCAGGGCAGAGGCCGTGTTATTCTGCCTCCCGGCTGAAGTTAAGAAGCACCTTTCAAATGTCCAGGCCTTTTTGTGGCATTCTATTTAATTTTATCATACTACTGCTAGTCTCCTACTGAACTTTTGTTGTAAGCAGATAAGGCTAAGGGGGATCTGAGGGGCAGCATCATGAGATACAAAGAGGAAAAAAATAATATTAGTTATAGTTCATAATTGGACCCTGCCTGGCCTTGAGGAAGGCACAGTACACACTAATTAAGTAGATTAATATGCTCCTGGCTAAAGGGGCTATTCTAGACAGCAGGAACAATGTTCAAAACAGGTAAGTAGTTTTCTTTTTTTTTTTTTTTTCCTGGACCAAGGTTAGTTGAGCCATTGCTCTAAAGATATAGATAAATGTTATTCTTGAATGGAGAAAGGGGATGGGGGGGGGGAAACTTTGTTAGGACATTAAGTGTTGTTGAAATTCTGTTGGCCTGGGGATGTGGCTCGGTGGTAGAGCACCGGCTGAGCATGTCTGAGGCCCTGAGTTATATTCCTGGCACTCCCTCCCAAATTAAAAATGTCTGTTGCGCTAAGAAAATTTTAGATCACAAGAACTTTTCAAGAAATTTCCCAGTTACTATTGTGTTAACTGAGCTGTACAATGAAAATATGGCTTTCAACTAAGCATAACATCCGATCCAATTTTAAGCACAAGTTTGATTTTCCCAAATTCTGTTATTACTATGTGATAAAATTGGGATGAGAAAACATTTCTGGTTAAATAATTTCTTCATAGTTCTATGTAATGCCAATATCAGGACTAGAGATCTTTGTGAGGTAAGGTTGGTAATATTAACTGAGATGTTTACAGTGTGGTGGTAAGGAGCTGGGTCAGATTCCTGGGGTAGCTGTCCATAAACAGTCAGATCAGCTTCACAGACCTCCTAATGCCAGTCTTTCCACTCAGATACACATCCGAGTTTGTAAAAAAAAAAAAAAAAAAAGTAAGCAGAACACATAATGAGTTCCATGAGTATACACACAGCTGATAATAGATTCAAGATTTCACCTTCCTTTAAAAAGAATGAAGTACACACCTGTGCTGACAAATAATCAAAATATTCTCTAAGAAGATAGTTGAGCACTGTAAAATGTGAGTTAGAGTCACACACGTGTTGCTCTTTACAACTTTACAATACTAGCCTGATGGGACATTAATTTTATAGATAAGCAAGGCACATCTTTGTCACTCAAAGTAAAGAGAGAGATGCTTAAAATACTGTATTGTGAGAGCTGTACATGAAAAAAACTCATCTCAGAAGCTCCTTCCTGCTGGTTTTGAATGTGTCCCCCGAGAAGTTAATGTTGGAAACTTAATCCCCATGCAATGGTGACTGAAATGTGGGGCCTAGTAAGAGGTGATTAAGGTCATGAGGGTGCATGAATTAATGTTATCAAAGAGTGAATTGGTTAGTGCAAGAGTGGTTCTGTTATAAAAGACACTTTTCTTTTCTCTCACTCTCTTGTACAATCCTTTGGCCTTCTGTTATGGGATGATGCAGCAAGAAGTTTCTTGCCAGATGCCAGCACCTCTGTATTGGATTGCCCAGCCTCCAGAACTGTAAGAAATAAATTTCTTTTCTTTATAAATTACCCAACCTGTGGTCTTCTGTTACAACAACACCAAACTGATTAAGACACCTCCACCTACTTTCTCACCAAGGACCTCCTATTTATACAGGCCTGGAATGTTTTATAGAACATACTTAGGTTATAATATATTGTAAAAATAGCTAGGCATGGTGGCACACACCTATAATCTCAGTACTTGGGAGGCTGAAACAAGAGGATTAGAGGTTTGAGGCCAGCCTCAGCATTTAATAAGACTTGTTTCAAAATAAATAATAAAATAGGGCTGGCAGTGTAGTATAGGGGCAGAATACCCCCTAGGTTTAATCCCCAGTACCACACACACAATGAAATTGATTATGCTAAAGACTTCCACTGGTAATGTATTATTTTCTCACCTAAGTGATAGTTACATAGCATATTTGCTTTATGAAAATTCATCAAGAGCCAGGCGTGGTGGCACACCCTTGTAATCCTAGTACTTGGGAGGCCTAGACAGGAAGATCCGGGTTCGTGGTCAGCCTCAGCTATTTAGTGAGGCCCTCCGTAACTTAGTGAGATCTTGTTTCAAAATAAAGAATAAAAAATAGGACTGGGGGTATAGCTCTGGGGTAGAATGTCCCTGGGTTCAAACCCTGGTACAGAAAAAAAAATCATCAAGTGCTACACAATTTTCTGAATGTATCTTAGCCTTCAACAAAAGGTTCTTTTTAAATCTTCTCTTATGTCTTGTCTACACTGCTAATCTCCAGTGAATCATACAAATATGTTGTTTTAGAAACAACAAATTTATTCTTATAAATATGAAGGTTAAAAAACATTTTGTAAAGAAATGTTCTAAGTATATCAGAAAAGTTCATTATTTAAATGAAATACATGAATTAAAGCTTCTATTTGCCAACAGAAGTGGATAAGTTTGAGCCTCGTAGGCCTCAGTTTTCTTTCAATTAAAAACTGTTGGTGAGCTATAGTCCCATGTATCTTGCAGCTTTAATATTGCATATTAAGGAACAGGTCAAACGAGAATCCCTTAGTGAATCTGATGTAAAGCAACAACCCACTTCCTAGTTTTTCTTTTCTGCAACTGAGAACTTATTGGGGGAAGAGGGGTAGGTGAAGTGAGCAAAAAAAAAAAGCCTAATTGAGCTACAGCCTTGATCCATATGACTAGGTCCTGTTAACCACAGAAAGCCTCAATTTAGTCACATAATTCTGGAGTTTCAAAAAAAGGAGAAGTTGCTGACTATTTCCTACATTAAAGCCTAAAATCAGTAACACTAGGACTAATTTTTTCCTGCCAAAAGAATTGTGCAGGGTTTTTATAGGAGCTAAGTTCAGTCAAAGGTAAGGAACTAAGTTTCCCCACTCTGCAAGCATTTACTAAGCTCCTGCTGGATGCCAAGATTCCCAGTTGCTGTTGGGGATAAAATGACAAGAGGTGCAGTCAGGATCCTGCCCTTTGGCCTCAGAAGCTATGCGGGTGAGGGGAAGGGGTACAGATAAGTAAACAAGCAATTCAGGGAGGTTATATGATAAGTGCTGTAAATAAAGAAATGCAAATTTCAGTACAAGCTAGCACAGGAAGGGCATATAATCTACCAGAAAAATTTTCTGGAGCAAGTAACATCCAAATACTGAGTAGAGGTTAGCCATACAACCATGCATAGCACATGCTGGGGGCAGTATGGCCTAGAGCAGGCTCTAGGGTGAGACTACTCAGCCTCCACTCCTTGTGCCACTCCTTAGTAGCAGTGTGGGGCTCCTAAGCTCTAAGCCTCAGTTTTCTTATCTATGAAATGGGAATAATCACAGTATTTGAGGGTTGTTATAAAGATTAAGAGGATCCATGCTAACCCTACTTTGCACAGAGCCTAACTCCCACTACTGTAATTATTAACCGTATGACAGATATGAGAAAATAGGTAATGTTCTAGGCAGAAAGCCTTGCATTAATTGACCCCGAGAGGATATTTGATGTCCTGAAAGTCATCCAGTCCAGCTGGGGAGGAGAATGAGAGGAGGCAGTGAGAAGAG
Organism: Graphiurus murinus; assembly: GCA_004027655.1. Lineage (NCBI taxonomy): Eukaryota > Metazoa > Chordata > Mammalia > Rodentia > Gliridae > Graphiurus > Graphiurus murinus. The sequence goes on from PVLC010002607.1 coordinate 94,712, forward strand.
GCTGGAGCAGAACCAGGCACCAGAGGGCAAAAGTACCTTGATGGTGTGTGAAGAGGTTTGTAGTTCATCCTGAAAGAATGAGGAGCACTGAAGTCTTCTAGGAGAAGCTCCTGGTGTTCACTGTCCACATTTATTACTGTGTGTATGTTGGGGGAAGAGCGTGCAGCCCACATAAAACAATTTTTACTTAACCCCAAAGCATTAAGACTCTGCGTGCACTAGCCAATTTCTTCTCCAGAGGATAAGGTCTTGTTGGAATTCAATAACTTACTAACATTTGAGGATTCCCTTCCCTTGGTGAGTTTGAGATGCTGGATGCCTGGATAACAGTGGTTCATTCAGGAGAAGCATTACCAAAATAATGTAATTCAGCCTGAGAGACCCAGTTCAGAAAATTAACATAGTATATCTTTTCATGAGCCATGAGCTACAATATACAGCAGGCCTCTCTTGAGTCATTAAACTTACTCTATTAGATTACAGAAAATCCCAGCCAACTAGCTCTGGTCTGGCTGGAGTCTTTTGTAGAACACAGATCTCCTTTTTTTCTAGCAGAGGAAAAGCAAGCATTAACCGTAGCAACAGAGCTTCGTGCAGTGCAGGCTGCAAGATACACACTTCTTCTGTACCTTCCATATCTTTTAGCCTGACCGCTAAGGGGAACGTTAATAAGAACAAATGAATGCTTCTTGGGATGAGTAAGGCTTAGAGTGAAGTCCATAAGGGATGAATGTGAGCACTGACAAGACAACACTTAGAAATTATCTGGGAAAAAGGTAAGCAGTGAATGTCTGATGCAGACAACCCTAAGTGCTTCTGGGAAGTTCAGTGCCAAGGCAGCACAAACCACTCATAGGGAAGAGAATGGCAGACATGAGTGCATTTGGAAAAAAGTAATCAAAATCTTCCTTGTAAAAGGATGAACTACCAGTTAGAACCCAACGGTGACACCTGGAATTATGGCATGGTCCCTGTTAGGCTGCTGAAGTCAGCAAAGTTGGTATATCCTGAAAGGCACTTAAAGCAAACATCCACCCTTCTTTAGCACTCTCAGCTACAATGGTTCTGAAATGCCCTGAAGCTTGCAGCCGTGCATCAAGAAAGATCAAGCAGAACCTGCCGGCATTTTCACGTAGCTTCTGTTTGTCTACCAGACTCACTGAACTATTTCCCACTCACTGATGGACTTAAATATCAATGACAAATGAATAGTTTGTTTATGTATTTAACGAGTATTTATTGCCAATGAGCTAAATGTAAGGCACCATCCTAATAACTGGGAACAATGTCAAGGAGGATAAAGTACATACACTGACCTCTAGGAGTTTACTGTCTAGTAGATATGATGAACCATGGACATTATCTAGAACACCAGACACAAAGCAATAAAAAGCACAACAGAGAAGCAGATGAAGGGTTATAGTACCAGCCTACACATATTTAAAGAATATTATTAAGCCCATAAATCAGACATATATAAGATCTATTTTTATTAACCTCATTCATTTTAAGGCTTAACCTGAACAGTGATGAGCACTGTGATTTTACTAACTGACAATTCCATTAAAGCCCAGAGCCAGTTGCTGCTATTGATCAGCAGGTCATAGTGGCAATAGGAAGGAGAGAGGTTTCTGAATAGGGTTGAACTCTGGGACTGCTATCAAAAGTGGATATTAAGACAATAGACTTTTTTTCTGGTGGAAGAAGGTAGGAGGGAGGGTTCACTCAACTTCTGATTGAGATCTGTCAGGGTTTCTGTGGCCTTTGCCCACAGGGTACCTGGTTCATTCTGCAACTGTTGCAAGGTATAAGAGCCACCCTAAAATACTCTTTAAAGGAAGGGAATAAAAATCAGGCTCATCCTCAAAATGAAGTAGCTGACATCCTGTTTCCTCCCAAGTCGGGAGTTGAGACAATTAGGACCACACTGTCCTCCCCTTCCCTATCCCATTCCAAAATGTAACACTGGATTTATTTAAGAGATTACTTCTTCTTGTAGAAATACTAGATCAAAGAGGACATCAGTAGTTCTGCAGTAGGGCCTGAGAGTTTGGAGTTTTCATGCCCTCTAAGAAAGATACTCCAAAGGAGCCAGGTATAGAAAGGGGAGTCTAATTTTGCTAATTATAATACAATTCCTTCTTACTCCTTTACACATGTTCTGATATAGGAAACAAGCTTATGTGGCTAGTGACCTTTGCAGTTATCAATGGCCACCTCTTTATGAAACTTTAATATATATAAGAGCTACACTTGCCCCCATACTCTATCATTTCCACCATTACATTTGCTTTTTCTTCTGTGCGTGTTAGTGGAGGGAGGGACATATTTGTATAGGTATGTCTCAATTAATAGAATGCATTCAACTGGGAACTGAGTTACTAAATATAGTGAAATCACATTTCAGAATGAAGAAAACTTCTTAAGATCATGGATTCAAAAAACTAAAGATTTTCAAGTATATGGCATTATTTAAAATGTTAGTGATGGAATCAATGAAGAAGTATCTACATGTTGAGTTTCTCATGTGCCAAGATATGTTGTGAGATGCTGTGTAAGATTTTTTAAAAGTTGAAGATATAGCCCCTATTTTCAAGTAGCTTATAAAGTACTTGGGAAGATAAGTTTAAAAATAAATATATATATATACACACCCACACACACTAAATATAAGAACTAAATATTAGAACAGTACCAAAGATGTCTAGTAAGCCCAGAGAGTGTCAAAGATAAAAAGAATGAGTGTAAATGTTAGGCTGTCTTTCAAAGGAGCTTGGACTTGTTGGAAAATCACCAAAGCTTTAGAAATCTCCACCTTTCCATTAGAATTACTTTGTGAGACAGAGTAAAGCTGATAGCACTACTGGCAAGACTTTCAATCATTGTGTTATGTTTTTGGTATTTTTAATTTTATGCTTTATTCTAAATATAGCATGACATTTTTAATATTGTAAATATTCTCCCCTATTCAAGTCCAGAGATAATTACTTCTAAAGTGAGTTTCAATTAGTTAAGAAATACCTGTATTGTTCAAATCTTATTTCATCTGGTTTCTTTCATCACTTTTTCTAGGTTCTATAGACTTCAGAGTAGAACTACAAAACCTCTCCCCTCCCTTCTCTTTCCCTTTCTCTTTCTCTCTCTCTCTCTCTCTCTCTCTCTCTCTCTCTCTCTCTCTCTCTCTCACACACACACACACACACACATTCTGCATTTCATAAATTATAAAGATGCTATCTTGGTGAAATCAGAGTTATATTTAGTAGATGATTTAATTAACAATTGGATTTATAATTTCAACAAAACAGAAATTCTCATTATTAGCCATATTTTTTTTTTCTTGCAGTGCTAGGAATTGAACCCAAGGCCTTTTGCATGCTATGCAAGCACTCAATCAATGAGCCACAGTTCTAGCCCCAAATCAATTCTTAAGCTTCAGATTTAAAATGTCACAGTTTAGGGTTCTTAGTTTTCTCTCTCCCTTCATCTCTGGTGCAACACATAGAAGAGACATCGGAATCAAAGTTGAACATGTTGTCATTTTAAGAGAAAGAAGGGAACATTTTGGAGAACCACAAGCGATATGTCTGTTGTTATGGCTTTAAATTAGTTAGAGTGTGTGCTGCATTTTAAGTAAGTCATTTGCCTGGTTTGTGTAATTTTTTATAAATAAACATAAAACTATAATCTTAAATGCATGGTGAGAATGAAGATAATTGCTTTTGGCTTTATAATTGGGAATCAGCTGTGTCTCAAAACAGTGAGACTGAAAGCCGCTCTGGGGACAACACACTATGGTGCATTCTAAAGGATCTGTGAAGGACTTCCTTAGTCAAGCAACAGAGCACCTGTGGTCACTCTGACAGTGTTTCCAACATTTATGATTTCATCCTTCTAGAGATCCTACCCAGAAAGATGCTCCAGGTTGTTACATGTCTAAAAAAAGCATGATCAATTCTTCTGTTGCTAAATTAAAAACTAACTTGTCCCCCAAACTGTCCAACTTTACACCTACACACACAAATTATAACATCATAGTTCAAAGCATGGAAGCCTAATTACTGTGCCCATGTGAGGATTATAATGTACCCCATACTTGATTATTCAGAGACTAATTATCTAGGCCAGGCACTTAAGCTTATCCTGATCCCTTGTTCTTCTGCCATTTGGTTATTTTAAGGTTCACTAGCCTCTTCACATACAGGACAAAGGAAATAAAAGAAGATGAAACTTGAATCCTCAAAGTTCAACTTTCCACATGATCTACTCAAAAATTATGGGATAGAAATGAAGAGTTAACGTGGAAATTGAGCTTCTCAATGTATTTGATTTATTCTTAGTGCTCACGCACTCTGGTGATAAGCTGACCAGATGTCTTGAATTAAGTAAAATAAAACTCAATTTTTACTTTTGACCTTCCTTTTGTTTCACTTTATTGATTAATTTTGTCCCCAGTTCTTCCTCCCTTTGTCCTTCCTTCTCCCTTTCCTTTCTTGATGTCAGCAGGAGTTATATTTATTCACCAAATCCTGCTCCTTTTATTTCTGCCTTTGACAGGGGAATCCCTGGGATTTCCAGGCCTTTCCTATCACACTTTCAACTCTACCTGCTGTGCTAAGCTAGACCCCCAGCTCTAAAGGCTTCTATGCTACTCCTAGAAAACATGGGGTGTGGCCCTCTGACCAGCCTCCTTGGACTTCAAGTGCTAACCCCCTATCTGAAATCTTCTCACTTTACCTACTCTCTAACCACACTGCTTTCTGCTAACCCCATTTCCACTATGTTCCTCTGTACATGACAAAAATCACTAGCCAAGAGGACATAAATCAAAGTGTTACTGTTTTCAGCCCTGCCTCCGCCTCCACTGGTTGTTCACCAGCCAAAGCCGCAAGTGTCCTGCAGCTCGAATTGCCAAGGACTTAATCAAAAGCTCAGACCACAGGAAGGAAGGATCTCCAGAGAAGAATATGTCTATGAATAAGGTTTCAAGAACTCACAGCATTCATCTTCTGGGTTCCAGGACCCCTCTTAGATACCAAAATCTGAGGATGCTCAAGTCTATTATATGAAATGATGTAGTATTTGCATATAACATATGTGTGTGTATATATATATATATATGATGTAGTATTTGCATATAACATATAATATGAATATCTTTCCCATATGCTTTAAATCATCTCTTGATTGTTTATAATACCTAATATAATGTAAATGTATGTAAATCATTGTTATACTATATTATTTAGGGAATAATAACAATAAAAGTTATACATGTTCAGTACAGATACAATTTTTTCTAAGTATTTTCAATCTGCAGTTTATTGAATCTGCTGTTGCAGAACCCATGGATATGGAGGGCCAGTTGTATATATCTACATCTATATCTATATAACTATACCTAATAGACACTAAGTGTTTTATGTGCGTCATCTGTATCATTATGGTAACTTTTAATATCATATATTAGAAACTGGATCAACTTGCCAGGAAATAGCAAAGCTGGATTCAAACACAGACTCCATGATTCTAAAGTCCCTGCTCATTCTACTACATTTTCTCACCACTCTAACCCCAAACCTGCCTTCCTTCCTTCCTTCCTTTCTTTCCTTTCCTTTCCTTTTCTTTCTCCTTCTTTCCTTCCCTCCCTTCCTTCCTTCTTCTTCTTCTTCTTCTTCTTCTTCTTCTTCTTCTTTTTCTTCCTTCTCCTTCTTCTTTCAATCTAGCCTTATTCCTCCATTTTTCTTGTACCTCAAGCTGCCACCAGTTGAATTTTATCATAAACCAGTCTATAAACAAGACCTGTATATGTTGTTAACAGGTCCGTAGTCATCCATGTAACTGACCAGGCCTTCCACCTAACACCAATCTAACTACATTCAGGCCCTGCCAGGAAAGTTATAGTTTCTGCCCAGGATTCCTCAGCTCAGCCCAAGACCCCCAGTAATATAATTCCTTTTCAGATAGTCTTTTTACAAAGTCTGCCATGAAAAGGAAGGGGAAGAATATTAAATGGTATTAATTACAGTAATGTAAATGGCATAGGGGCATAGATGACTAAGAGATAGAATTAAGAATTAGATATATGGAAAGGTGACACCAATAACAAGAGGAAGTATTTTTAAAATAATAGATAGCAAGCTTGATGCAATAACACCCACCTATAATCCTAGTACTTGGAAGACTGAGATAAGAGGATTGCAGGTTCAAGTTCAATGAGCAGTTAACTTAGTGAGACCCTTCTTCAAAGTAAAAATAAAGTTGGGTGTGGTGGCACATGCTTGTAATCCCAGTACTTGGGAGGCTGAGACAGGAGGATTGCAGGTTCGAGTCCAACCTCAGCAACTTAGCAAGGCTCTCTGCAACTTAGTGAGACCCTGTTTCAAAATAAAAACTAAAACAGGCCTGGGGGTTTCGCTCAGAGGGAGAATGCCCCTGGGTTCAATCTCCAGTACCACACACATACACACACACACACACACACACACACACACACACACACACACACTTACCAGTAGGCAAACACTGGCATACTAATTGTCCTACCAAAAATATTGACAAATGTTAAAATTATCAGGCAAAAATGTGATGAGAAATGGAATATTTGTACAGTTTCAAAGTATCTCCCCAAAAGGTACTTACACAGGGGAAAAAAGCATAACTTTTTAAAATATTTTGTATTGGTGCATTATAATAGTACATCTTTGTTAGGTACAAGCTGGTAGAGGCATACATGCACACATCTCTCACTTAACCCTTCCCCAATTCCCGCCCCATTCCCTTCCTCCTCCCTCTTTCTCATGTTCAGTTTAGTGATTGACTTTGACAAGTTTGTGAATGTACATCATGTGAATTAGGGTGCTTTCCTCCACCCCTCCCCCATTACCTTCAGTTAGGTCACCTTCTTTGCTCATCAAAGGTTTCTCCTTCATCTAGAGTTCCTCTTATGACCCACTTTCTCCCTAGCTTCCGCATAGCTTTTAAGTGGAGAAACTTGGCAGACACCATCTTAACTGTGTGATCAAAGTTAATACAGTCACTACTATGACATATTGACATGGACACAGCATCAGTTCTTTGATATTCCTGCCAAAATGCATAACCTAAAACCGATCATGAGGAAACACCAGACAAATCAAAACTGAGGGACATTCTAAAAAATTACTGGTCTATAAATCTTTAGAAGCATTGAGACCATTCAAGTCAAGCCAACACTGAGGAAATGTTCCACACTGAAGGAGATTAAAGAAATTTAACAACTAATGCAACACATGTTTCTGAACTGGACCAATCTCCTATAAAAGGGCATTATTGGGAGAATCATGAAACTGTAGTAAGGTCTGAGGAGTAGATAGAAATATGTCAATGTTAATTTCCTAATTCTGCACAACTATATAGGAGAATGTCCTTATGTGAAAATAAACACTAACATATTTTGAGTTAACAGGGTATCAGATCAGAGATTTATTCTCAAATTATTTGGGAAACATAGTTTACTTATATTTAACTTTCACACACAATATTTGAGATAATTTCAAAATTAAAAGATAACAAGCATTATATTTATTGAATTTTATTAATAATAAACAATAATTATAGAAAATATATAATTAAAAGATAAAGGGCTGGAAGCTTGGCATGGTAGCACATGCTTGTAATCCCAGTACTTGGGAGGCTGAGACAGGAGGACCATGGGTTCACAGCCAGCCTCAGCTACTTAGTGAGGCCCTCCTCAACTTAGTGAGATCCTGTTTCAAAATAAAGAATAAAAAATAGGGTTGTGGGTGTAGCTCAGAGGTATAATGCCCCTGGTTCAATCCCCAGTACCATAAGAGAGAGAGAGAAAGAGAGAGAGAGAGAGAGAGAGAGAGAGAGAGAGAGAGAGAGAGAGAGAGAGAGAGAGAGAGCGCGCTGGAAAGTGTGAAATTATAAGGGAAGCTCCAACATTTGCCTCATCTCATTCCATAAGCAGAGTAGGAAGGAAGGGGCAGAAAGTCACCATTAGGAGAAATAACAGCTAAGAATGGCTAAGAATTTTACAGGCTGAGGAGTGAAATAAGACATGAGCCCACAGACTGAATGAATGTTTGCATCAGTTGCTCAGAGAGACAAAAATAAATCCAAATCTAAGCATACTGTAGTGAAAATTCAGAACAGCAGGGATAAAGAGAAAATCCTAAATGTTTCCAGGAGAGAAGACAGATCTCTTATAAAGAAGCAGTCATTAGACTAAAAGCAGGCTTTTCTTCAGTGAAATGACGCCAGCAGACAGTGGTGAAATACATTCCAAGTGATACCAGAAAATAATGAGAATTGTATATGGAGCAAAACCAATGCTTTTCTGACTGTAGCAGGTCATGAAAGGATATATTTCAGTGAGAAGAAAAATGAACCTTGAAGGAAAGATTGGGATATAAAAAAATACATTTATCAAAAAATTTAGCAAATTGTATTGGTAAATCTATGTATCAATTGCTAATAATAACTGATCTGGTGCCTTTCATAGCAGGTAAAACTAAAATTCTATGTAACTAGATATTCCTCCTATGGATCCCTAATTCTATGGTAGGTTGAATAGGTTCTGTAGGTAACCTTGTTGTGTTCCAAAGAAGAGAAAAATGAAAATCTAAATAAAAATGTAAAGAAATTATGAAAAAATAGAATCTCAATTTTTCAAGCCACCAGGGTAGAGGTGAGTAAAATAACAACAAAAATTTATAAATCTAAAATAAAACAAGAAAGGATTTTAAAAAGATGAGAAGCTTGGTAAATAAAAATAATATAAGATGGTAGAAATAAGTCCAAACATGTCAATAAACATAATAGACAGAAACAAAGTAAACCCAGTTAATCAAGAAATTATTATAACTATGGATAAAGAAGCAAATATTATCAATAGGCTATTTTACAAAGATGCAGCTAAAGCAAATATAGATTGACAATAAAAATATGAAAAAAGATAGACCAAGAAAATACTAACCAAAAAAATCAGAGTGAGCAATACTAATAGCAGATAAAATGGAATTAAAGGCTAAAAGCATTAACAGAGATAAAAAGGCTTCACTCTAAAATGATTTTTAAAGTCTATAAGAAAATAGACTTGTATGCATTTACTAATACAGCTTAAGCATATATAATGGAAAACTGATAGAATCACAAAGAAAACTGGATAAATCCACATTAATAGTGGAAGATTTTAACACAATGCTCTCAAACAAATAAATTAAAGAACCAGATAACACAATTAACAAGCATGATCTATTAGACATATACATTAAGAGAACACTACACCCCCCAAATAGATAACATATACTTTTCATGCATATGTAGCATATTTGCAGAAAATTAATCATTAAGTCACAAAGGAAGTCTCAACAAAAATTCAAAAAATAGACTTGCTTGCATACTCTGATCATTATGCAATTAAATTAGGATCAATAACAAAAAGGGAGGAAATTAAAACATTCCTATGTTTGGAAATGAAAATTATACTTCCATATGATCCAGTGTTAAAGAGGGGATTACAACAGAAATTATAGAAGACTTAGAACTGAATAACAATAGAAATACTCACTTATGAAATTGTTCTTTCAGAACTTATAGGATGTAAAACTAGCAACCCTGGACCTTCCTCCTATGAATCCTCAAACCATTCACTTGGAACCAAGGGTAAGTCAGGAAAATTTCCATTCTGCCACTTTTCTATAATTTTGAAGGCTTTTATAATTGTAATTATGTAACGCTTCTCACTACCTATGTATCATAGATGCAAAATTCTTAGTGCATACATAGAATCAGAATATCTTAAAGGAAATGAAATTCTACACATGAATGATCTGTGTGTATACCTACACATAGGCGAGCAGTTCTGTAATGAGGGAGCTCCATGTCGCAGTCTGTGAATGTCTGCCACACAGCAAGCACTTTATAAGCATTGATTCAAAGAATGCATGAAGCATGCTGTACTGGTGGTGGAACCTGCAAGAGTCGAATTGCATGCTGTGACTGCTTAAGAATGAGGGCTTGGTTTCGGCACATTCAAGGGGTAAAACATGCCATAGGGAGCAGAATATGGTATCTAACCTAGACACTAGGCTTTGATCCAACTCAGGTCTTTGCTTTATGGAAGGAGAAATGGTATCTAGGCTACAAGGGAAGTAGCCATGTCACTTCAATACAATAATAATACTTTGGTAGCCAAATGACAGAGTGTGCCTCAGCTGAATGAGGAGAAAGTTGGAGGAAGGATATTTCCTCTACTTCCTCAATCCCAGCATGGCTTTGGATCAGCAAGGACTCCAGGAGATTCTGAATTACTTGGGTATCTCAAGGATTTGCCATGGGAAGCTGCATGTATTTCTACCTGTGGAGCTTCATGATTACTTAACCTTCAATTTATAGTTTTCCATGTCTCTACATCAAACCACTTTCATATATAAAATATTTATGTGCCATAAAACTAATCTAACAACAATGTATAAAAGATAGATGAATAGATGAAAGATATATACAGATATAGAGATATAGATGATAATGTATAAGAGATGGTAGATACACACACAGAGAGAGAAATCTCCTTTCCCATTTGATATTTCCACTCTATTAGATTAAATTTAGCTGCTAAAGGATTGAACAAATATGCCAAGACTCATGAGAATTCTCTGTTTAAAAAAATCCTTAGGAATGTTTTGCAATTAACTATGCTCCATGTATAACAAACCTAAATATGAGGATTGGCATCAAGACCTACAGATAGTAGAAAAAAGGGAGTTTTGAGCAGTTCATGATGTCTTTTTTGGCTTCAAGAAAAGAAGACCAGGATGTGGTTTCAATTTTAGATGTGCTAATTATGTTTGTCAATTGTGAGCTTTGCTTAATTAATTAGTCATGCAAATTTAACTTGAGTATTTTTTTGCACATCTAAATCATTACTATAGCAATTAAAAAGCAGCTTTGATTAGCTCCTTTCACAGTATGTAGCACAGCATACTCTTGTCAATTTCTTTTTGACAATCTAGCATTTGGGTACTGTTTAGAGAAAAGATAATCTACATGTTTGGGGAAAAGTACAAACCAAGGCAGGTAACAAGAAAGGTGGACTAGCAGAAGATAAGCCAACAACTATTAGCACCATAAAATCAGTGGATGCAGACTGGGAATTATAATGACACATGTTCAGGAGGAGTTCCCAGTTCCCAGGGGTGGAAAGGGTTGGAGTATTGAATAAACCAGAAACATGCTCTTTCTGATAAATTAAGGAGCAAAGAAGATAACAGTCAGAGATTTTTGTGTCTTTAGTCCAAAATCAATGTCAAAAGTTATAAAATACCATAGGAACCAAGATTTTCTCCATCTAGAAGAGGCAACCTGACTCTCATAATCACTAATAAATACTATGGCCAGGGAGCTTGTGATGAGTGAATTTCTCCCCAAGGATCATTTCATATTTAACAAGCCAAACTGTCAGGATATCCATGATGTTAAGTCTGTTAAACTTTCTCTTAATTGCTAAATAGGTGCTGTGTCTCCTCTGAACTACCTGTGGATACCCCGTCACCTTACTTTCTGTAGAGTGAGAACCTGAACATAATGGGATTTAATACATTTCTCCCACCCAACACTAGCCATTGTTGCAAATATAAAAATAGATTCAAGTTTTTAGCCCCCCCTCCTCAGAGCTATATGTCAATCAAATCTTCTCATCCCCTTCCCACTCCACCAGCCCTACAGGCACAATGATAGCAAGCAACAAACACAAGCAATAGCTAATAGGTTATTATATGATGTTTTAAAACACAGAAACAACAACTATTTGGAGAACATGATGCCATTTTTCATTTCAAAGTCATCCCTAAGGCTAATAACTTCACACATCTGGTTCATCTCAGAGGGTCACCAGCATCTCTAATAGAACACAGTTGTACAAGAGAAAATAATATTTCATCTATGAAGTGGATCCTAGTTTGCAAATGGAAAGTCATTGTTGATTGCTGAAAGGCACAATTTTATACACATGGAAAACTTAGAACTTAGGGACTAATGGAAAACAGAGTCAGCAACTGTAAAGAGTTCGTAAAAGGGCGGAGGTTTTGGGGGAAAGGTTGTCTCTTGATTTGTTTTTTTTTTGTGGTACTGGAGATTGAACCAGTGGGCATCCTACCACTGAGCTATATCCCTTTTCATTTTTTATTTTCAAATTTTAAGTTTCCCAGACTGGCCTGGATCTTATGATCCTCCTGCCTCAGCCTCCTGAGTTGTTAGGATTACAGGTGTGTGCCACCATGTCCAACCCCTTAAAAAAAGGAAAGTTTCTTAAGACATCTCCAAGGATTAAAATATATGCACTTTTGAGCACCCCAGAAATTGATTATTAAGATATTTGTCATATTCAAACAAAGGAAGCCTGGCTGTTTAGAAATTCAAATGTCCTAAGTAGAGAAACTTAATCATTAGAAAGACAGATTTAGAGTCCACATTTCCTTGATACTCCAACTCCTCCAGTGCCCTGAAAAAAAAACTGAAATTGATTTTCAAACTTTTCTCAATAAATTTGTCCCTCCCAAATATCCCAAATAGGTATGTATGCAGAGGCATGCACACATATGTGGTAAGTACATTCCTATTGAATTTTCATATATTGAGAGTTTCTTAGTAAACACACACACACACACACACACACACACACACACACACACACGGCCATGTTCAATTTTCTGTCCTCCTGCATTCCTCTCCAGTGCCTGTTGGTGAACTCCTGCCTCCCTCCCACTCCAGCATCTCCTCCAGCAGTCCTCACTCTCCTCCTGCCTTCATGCCTTCACAACCATTCTCCTAGAGGAGATGTCTATTCTCACCAGCTCCATTTCCTCGTCACTTACTCACTTCTCAGCCCACTGCAATCTGGCTTCCACTGAAACCTCTCCTACTGAAGTCACCCAAGCCTCTCCATTTGCCAAATCAAATGAAGACTTCTTGGTCTATGTTACAAGGTCCCCAAATCATTGGATACTACTGATGTCTGCCTTCTTGAATACCCTCAAGATAAGGCTCTTTCCTGATCATTCTTTCTCCTCTTCCTTCTCCTCCTTCTCTTTATGCTCCTCTTTGCATCCCCCTCCTCTCTTTCCAGCCTTCCATCACTGCCTCTTTCTCTTCCAACATCTCCGTAAGTGTTGAAAGCCCCAGAGGTCCTTCCTCATTTTCCCACTCTTCGCCTAGATTCTTTATGGTGGGTACCTTCATCTAAGCCAGAAACCCAGGACTTATCCTAAAACAATGTCATCTTCTCCTCCATATTCAATGTATCTCAAGCCCTACTAATTCGGTCCTTTCATTTTCTGCCCAGTCTCTCTGTTCTCTAACCTACTGTCCAACTGCAAACCAGATTGAGATTTTTATGAAGTGAATCTAATCAAATCACTCTCTTGCCTGTTACCCTAGTGTGGTTCCCCATCACCTATAACTGTGAACTTCTACCTTCTTCCAGAGGAATATTTTCTGCACTGGGAAGCAAGTTTTACCTAGGCTATGAGTTGAGTATGCCAGCATAATTCCTGGCACCTAGTATGTGATCAATAGACAATAATTGAGTAAAATAAAATCATATGCCAAGGTCTAACTAAAAAACATGTAAAGCTGAGTGGTTCTTATTGAAGTAGGGTAGGAGTAGGACCCTGTCTCCTTGCCCTGATCACACACCCCACCAACACTCCAGCACCTCTCTATGAATTCCCTGGTATTCCAGGGCATAACTCAAAACCCAGAGACATTTGTGATAAAGTCTCAGCTTCCTAGCATGGACTACAGACCCTTGACGAACTGATTTCTGTTCATTCTCCAACCTCGTTGCCAACTGCTCTTCATCTTCACCCTTCACTCCAGACTTGCCAAACTGAATTACTCGCCATGTCTGGACATGCCAGGACTTTGCAAATGTAGTTCTTTCTGCCTAGCATATTCTTACCTTCCTTGACTGCCTAGAAAACTCCAACTTATTCCTCAAGAGCAGCTCAAAGGGGAAGCCTTTCTGATTCCATAAGCAAAATACATCACTCCTTTTGTTTCATAAATATGCCTTCTACATATCTTTATTGTAAGTTTTATCACACTCTACATCAGTTTTTGTTCACAGGTTTATTTCCTTTCCTGGGCTATGAGGGCAAGGATTCATTCTGATTTATCTTTGTAACCCAGGGCTTAGCAAAGTGCCTAGTACCCAGGAGGTACTCAGTATATGTTTGTGTAACAAGTAAAATCCTACTGGAACAAATCATTATCTCATTTCCCTTTTGTAATGCCATTTTGCATGTCACAGGGTGCCCTATGTTAAACATTGGCCAGCTAATCTACTATCTATGTTTCAGTAGAAAGGAACTGAGATTAATCCTTGTGGGTTCATATAACTATTAAGAAAGAATACTGGTCTTTTTAATAGAAATTGAGATGTCTGAGATCTAATAGGTTGTTAAAACTGTCCTCAGCATTACTGAAATGATGTCTTGCATCTTAGATTTTATATAATGAGACAAAGTTAAGCTAGGAAAAACATATGGGTCACATTTGTTCAATGTGGGTGAGATCAATAGAGTACAAGAATCTAATCCCTTAGCAGATTCAGATGGGAGCCATCTCTTTAACGATACAAAATTGGAAATGAGAAACATCAGTTGCAGATTAGTTAAAAAAATTTAATGGCAAGATTTAATCCAAGATATATAAAGAAGACTTTTCCCAGACAATTAAAAAATATTCCTTAATTCTCTTCAGTCAGTCTCCAGAGTAAGAGATCAGATCAATTGTTACATCAGTTTCCTTACAATTTGGAAAGGTATAGGGTCTAAATGCAAACCAGAAAGTAAAACCCAATATGTTATTCTCCTGGTAAATGATTATGTCTTTCACATATGGGGAATTATGTAATGGAGAATTGTATTTGTCTTTATCATATATTTCTCAATCATACTATGGTAACAAGTAGTTTCAAGTAGTTTATCTATCTCTCTTTTTTTCTTTTTTTTTTTTTTTTTTTTTTTGGTGCTGGGGATTAAACCCAGGGGCATTCCACCTCTGAGCTACACCCCCAGCCCTATTTAACTTTTTTATCTTGAAATGGTCTCGCTACGTTGCTGAAAGTCTCGCTAAATTGCTAAAACTGAACTCAAACCCACAATTCTCTCATCTCAGCTTCCCAAGTACTAGGATTACAGGCATATGACCTATTTTCTTATTAAGCAAAAATATCTGTTATAACTCAAAATTTCTGTACATACTAACAAACAATAGGTAGTTGATATTCACAAAAAATGATATTTTAGGATGCTGAAGAACCCTCTGAATCATGGAGGAGAGATTAATCTCTTGCATCTTGTTTCAAATCCAAGTGTAGTTTATTGTATTCTAATTACCTGAAAAATCTTGATTCATGTAATACATACATGGCAATAGAGTAGAACATTTATTTGCAATACCCAGCTCACCAACGCTGACCCACAATAAGAAATCTACTCTAAATCAACAGTTTTTCAAAGTGTGGTCCACAGACCCTTGAGGAACCCAGAAAAATTTTGGGGGGGGGGGAGTTCCACAAGGTCAAAACTATATTTATAACAATACTGAGGCATAATTTGTCTTTTTCATTCTCATTCTCTTGCAAGTTGGAGTTTTTCCAGAGGCTACATGACATGTAATATTGGGACAGATTGAATACAGAAGCAGAAATGAGGATCCAGCTGTATTCTATTAAGTCAGACATTAAAGAGATTTGCAAAAATGTAAATGTCATTCTTGCTAATTTCTTGTTTTGGAAAATATAGTTATATTTCATTAAAATGTAATGTGTGCTAAAATGCAATGGGGAAATTTGGAATTTATTGTGCTTCCTGAATCAAAAGATTCGTGTCTTTTATCTATTCTGGAAAATCTTACCAATTATCTCTTCAAATATTTTACATTTCCTTCCATTCTCTTTTCTCCATCTAGGATGTCAGTATAATGTGTGTTTGTCCTTCTCATGATCACATATACAATGCCACTCTTTTTTTCTGTCCTTGTAACTTTGCACTGTACTTTGGGTTCTTCCCTCAGGTCTTTCCAGTTTGCTAATTCTTTTTACAACTGAGTCTAATCTGCCTCTTTAATAATATTATAAAATTTGATTATAATATTTTTTATTTGTAGAAGTTCTATTTTGTTTTCTAAAACCTGTTAAGTTTTGTTCATGTGTGTATTCCTAGTTATAGCTCTGAAAACATTTACTTAAACTTTCTAAATACACAAAACTCACTTAATAATTTCTGTCTAGTTACTCAGTTATCTGAAGAGCCAGGAGGTAGGTCTAAACTGCCATTTTGTCTGCTTACATTCCTTTATGATGCAATTTTGTATTGTGAGTTTATGTCCAAGCAAAGATCCATGGAAATCTTATACAGCCAGGATTGAAGACAAGAGTCTTTGGAGATGAATGCCTCTGTTATGCATCCAAGGGGCCCAAGGTAGTCTATATTAGAACTCCTAACCTATTTGAGGGCAGGCCTGTTGTTATAAATTCTCAGGAGATACTTTTTTTATACTATATTCCTAGGCCAAGACAAACCCTATTATTTTCTTTAACTGTTAGTTTTGCTTTGTTTATTTTCTAGCCCATCTTTTCAGGATAGATGTAGTGCTTGAAGATTCTAGTTTCATGTGAGGGTTTTGGTTCCACATTCTATATTGTTGGGCCCAAGATCTTATCTTTATGTGGTGTTAAACACCAAGCACGTTGATTACCTAGAACCAGGGATGCCTCAAGGCACCTGGGTTTTCAGTGTCTGCTTCTCCCCCTTGGTTTTTAGCTGCTTCGTTAATTTTTTTTTTTTTTTTGCGGTACTGGGGATTGAACTCAGAGGCATTCTACCTCCGAGCTATACCCCCAGCCCTATTTTTTATTCTTTATTTTGAAACAGAGTCTCACTAAGTTGCAGAGTGCCTCACTAGGTAGCTGAGGCTGGCCGCGAACCTGGATCCTCCGGTCTCAGCCTCCCGAATGCTGGGATTACAAGCGTG
>PVLC010002608.1:6560-46984 GCA_004027655.1 Graphiurus murinus
TGAAGCTGGGGAGGGGGAGCCAATGGGAGCAGATCTCCTATAGCTGCGGGGGAGGGAGGTAGGCCTTTCCTTGACCCACCCACCGGCTTCCCTAGGTCTGAGGGGTCAGATTTCACCAAGAAAGGTCAGAGCCTGTAAGTGCCAAACGCCACATAGCCTGTAAGTGCCAAATGCCACATAACATGAGCAATCCCTACAGGGTGGTACTGGGGGTTGAATCCAGGGACATTCTACCTCTGAGCTACACCCCATCCCTTTTTTTGTTTTGAAACAGGGTCTGCTGAGGCTGCCTTCAAATCTGTAATCCTCCTGATTCAGTCTCTCCAAGTACTGGGATTAAGGCATGTGCCACCATGCTGGGCTTTCTCTCCTCTTTTCTACCCATCCATCCCATTTAAGCATCTGAGGCCCCCCAGGCCCAAATCCCAGACCTAACGCTTAGGAGATGAGCAGCCCTGGAAAACCAGAAAGGCACCACTTAAAGCTCTCAAGTCAAGTGGGACTCGGTTGATGCTGCCGTGCGGATGTTACGTAATAAACAGGACCATCTTCGAGGTTGTCTCTGGTCTGTGGTGTCACAGTTCTACATGCCTAGTGACAAAGCAAGCTGTGGATTCCAGTGGCCGAGGGGGAGCCCGAGCTCTCAGTGAAGAAACGAGGACTCGCTTCTATTCCATTCTGTTTTATTACAACCCTGCCCGTGTCCCAGAATGAACGGCTATTTAACACGCAACCCCAAATGGTCCTACAATGGATCTTGTTCACATTCAAAAGCCTCCCTATTTCTTTCTCAGCACATTATATCAAAAGGGAAATAAATCTTAAAAAAAAAAAAAAAAAGTCGATAGGTTCAGCCCATCCCAGGAAAAAGCACCTTGACAAAAGGAAACAAAACGTGTCAGGAATCTGATCAAATACACAAAGCAGCAGATACGATTCCTGATTGAAAAGGATGACTCCCAATGGAACATAAATACATTCCCCCCAAAGTATATATATCTTATGAGTGTGTACATACATAAGTAATATATTAAGAGAAATTTGGTTTCTACCCCAGAAAGTTATTCAGAAATCAACGTCTCATCCGAGACGGGGGAAGCCGGGCGCTAGGAATCGAGTGTGCACGGCACTCGCCTCCCCCTGTGCACCACGGACGATCGCTGGGACGGGGCGTGGGCATCCCCCTGCCTCGCCCACCGGGCCAGGCAGATCCAGTGTTTGTAAAAAAAGTGAGCCAGGGAAGCTAGGAAGGCTGGTCCCTGGGCGGCCTCCGGGGCCACCACGCAGAGCCGGAGCCAGCTGGAGGAGGAGGCAAAGGCCCAAGGCCGCCCACCAGCGGCCCGGAGACCCCTGGTCCTGGGAAAGTGCTTGAAGCCCAGGAAGAGGACAGACATATTCCCTATTTTTAAAGCCAGCCTCTCTCTGGGCTCTGCCCAAAGCCCTCCAGATCTCTGCAGTTTGGCCAGCCTGGGCTTCTCACAGGATCAAACGGCTCTGGGGAGACAGTGGTTTCCAGACCCACCAGGGCTTAGCCTTGTAAGCTTGCTGTGTGTGTGTGATTGCACACACACACACAGGGCGTGCTTTAACGGAAGTCAGCAGTTTGCAAACGAGTGTTCTAGGGGACCCACTCAAATAGTGTCTGCTTCGGGGTGAGCCGTTGAGGCGCTCTCGGTGGCCCCCACGCTAAGCGGGTTTGTTCAAAAGACACCAGTCGCCAGAAACTGCAGCTAGAGAAGAGGCACTACACGCCTGGCAGAGCAATCCTCTTAGGGCTTGGCACAGTGTTTCCATCAACAAAACAAACAGGAGAGTTGTGTGGGAACCCCTTTCCTCATCCTAAACCCTTTCCTGGCACCGCAGGAGAACAGGAGAAAAGGCCTTGGCCACCCCAGGGCGCGTCCGTAGTTCAAGGTTTGGGCGCTGTGGCCCAGGGGGCCAGTCACACACAGCCATACTCGTACCACACGGTCTGCTGGTCCCCACCCGGCTCCGGGGATGCTGGCGTGCTCTTCAAACTTCCCCCTCGACTGAAGTCCTCGGTGCCCCGGCTGGCGTGGGAAGCCGAGTCGGGAGACCGACCGGGGCTCTTGGCTGGGGGGCCCTCACCATAGCCCTGCCCTGGAACCCCGTCTCCCTCTGGGCCCCGGAGCCCCGCCCGGACGGGAGCCACAGTGGCCACCTCCCCCGGGTGCGGAGGTGCCGGGGGCTTGGTCCTCGCCACAGGGGCTGCTGCAGAGAAGTGCTGGAGCTGGGAGCTGCCGCTACTGCCGCCTCCCAAGGCGATGGCTGGCACCGTGGCCGACTGCTGCAGGGGGGCCAGCCGCTCTTCCTTCGGGGGGGCCAGGGAAAAGCGCCTCGTGTCCAGTGGCCGGCTGCGGGGGCCTGGGCCCTGACAGGAGCCATCGGCCTTTCCTGACAGAGGGGTCCGCTCCCGGGCCAGGCTGTGGGCGCCGGTCTCTCTGGCCCCCGAGACCTCAGGAGCCCCTGGCTTTTGAGGGGCCTCTTGCTTGCAGGCCTCTGGCCCGCTGGCCCGGAGAAGGTCGGCAGAGGCCAAGCTGAAGGCCCGGCTCAGGGAGGCGCTCCGGTTGGCCGGGGCGTGGGGCGTGGGAGTCAGCGTGGCTTGCCGGGGTCTGCCCAGAGACAGGCTCTGGGGAGGCTGGACCTGCCTCAGAGGGGTGCTGGCCGGGGCTTCTGCCTCGGCTGGCCTGAAGTTTGGCTTCACGTAATGCCCAGGCTTCGGTTGCCGACCCTCGGAGGTGCCAACGGCCATCTTGACAGTGGGGGCCACAAAGCTGGTGGGCATCTTGGCCCCGTCCTTCCTGGAAGGCAGGCCCGGCTGGCCTCCCACAGCCAGGGGGTCGTTGGCTTTCCGGAAGTAGTCACTTAGCAGGTCATCCCGGCCGCTGGGAGTGTCCTGCAGAGAAGAGAGTGAGAAGGGAGAGGTGGGAATGAGATCCTGAGAGTCCTCAGAGCCCCCACCCAGGATGCACCCGGGAGCCCACACGGCCGGGAAGGAAGCTCCCCGCCCCCGCTGGGCTTCGCCAAGCACACTCTCGGAGATGGTCAGGATGGCGGGGGGCCAGCAGTATGGAGATCATCAGAGAAAGAACCCCAGACACCACCCAGAACTCCCCAATCTTAATAAGAAAACAGATCCAGAGAGGGAAACTCCTTTCCACAAAGCCAATCGACGAGGCTGTGGTACTGAGATTCCCACCACGGCCCAGGGTTTCAATCTCTCTCTTCTTCCGCCACTCAGAGCAGGAGCTAGAAAGCCAGCGGATGTGGACTAGAGCTCCCTTCCCTGGTCACTCCAGCAGGCCCAGGGATATCACAAGGACTTCCTCTTGGGCCACTGAGAGAAAAGAAACAAGAGCAGGGCCTCAAAAGCCAGAACCCACACTGCCACCAGTTTTCCGTGCTGAGCCAAAACAGGAGACAGAGGTGGAACGAGAGGCGGGCGGGAGTCTGAAAGGTAGAGGCCCAGGTGCAGGGAACAGCGAGGCTGCACAGAAAGCAAAGAGCCAGGATGGCCGCCACCTGGGTGCCGCTTCCCCTGCCCAGGCGTCCCTTGCAGGACCCTGCTTCCCACAGCCGTCTCACAGCCTGGCAGGCAGGAGGGGGAAGCGAGGTTTCTCCTGAGACCAACGGACCTGGAGAGAGGAGGCAGGGGAGGGCGGTCCCGCAGGACGTGAGGGTGGAGGCCGCCCGCCGTGACCTGTCTGGGGTGTCCATCTGGAGGACGGGTAACTCAGGAGCTGCCTGCACCTGCCATCGACTGCCCGTGGAAACGCCCGGCATACAACCCAACAGCAACGCACCCGCTGCGTTACGCCATGGAGCCCAGGCGGGCGTTGGGTAAGACCTGGGCGCGTTAGCATTGGCAGGCACTGTTCATAGCCCTTGCTGCTGGGCACGGTTCTAGGAGCCATGGGTGTATCTGCCAGAAAACTCACGTGGTCCTCAAAGCAGGCAGGCAGAGCTGTGTGAAGGTTGTGTTAAACTGCCTATGGCCTATGACAGGTAGGGAAACAGGTCCTACTAGAGGTTAAGTGGGCCACACACCCAGAGTGGCAGGGCTAGGTGAAGACCCAGGGCCGCCTGACTCCGGGGCACTCCCTGTACCAGCCCGCTCCTCTGCAACTGCTGCTGCGGCTTCTCTTTTTAACTGTACGTTGTTTGTGAGGTATAGTGTGATAACTCAGTATATGTGTACGATGTAAAATGCTCGAATCAAGGTAATCAGCATTTCCATCTCCTCATAAGTTAATCCCTTCCCCTCTTCTACTTTATAAGATATATAATTTTTATCAAATATATGGTCATCTTTTTTTTTTGGTGGTACTAGGGATTGAATCCAGGGGCATCCTACCTCTGAGCTACAACCTCAGCCCTATTTTTTTTAAACAAGGTCTCACTAAGTTGCTGAGGCTGGCCTTGAACCTGCCATCCTCCTGTCTCAACCTCTCAAGTACTGTGATTACGGGTGTGCGCCACCACACCTGGCCTGTGGCCACCCTTCTGTGCTATAGAGGAGAGGAACTCACTCCTCCTAACTGTATTTTGTTATACCCGTCCTCTCTCCTCCCTTCCCTTTCCTATCTGATGGCACTTACTTTCTACTTTCTTCTACAAAGTTAATTTTTCAGCTTCTGCATGAGTGAGAACACGCAGTATTTGCCCTTCTGAGTCTTTGACACCTTCTCCGGCCACCCGGGCAGCCACATCTTGTGACCCCTCTCAGCATCACTGACACCCAGGGAGCCGGGCATGGGCGGGGGCCCTGCGGAGGCTTCTGGGGGTCAGGAGGCTGCCGTCTGCTTCGAGGCCACTTGGGAAGGTGGAAGGATGTGTCAGGCACATGAGGCTGGCAGGGACAAGTGACCTGGGAGCTCTGGGAGACATGGGAGGGCCACCAGGGCCACGGATCAGATCCCAACAGACACTGCTGCTGGTCTCATTTACACGCTAGCGGCTCAGGTGTGAGGAACAGAGACAATGAGGACCCTTGCTCAGGACCCGCCCTGGAGATCTGCGAAGGGAAAGGCGGCACAGCCAGGAAAGGCCTGAGACAGGAGGCCTCCCAGCCTTGTTTAGTCCTTCAGACCAGCGGTTCTCAACATGCGGCACCTGGACAGCAAGAGCATCACCTGGAGTTTATTAACGATGCAGATTCCCAGCACTACCTCATATGGGGACAGAAAGCCTGGGGCTGGCGTCTGTGGTCTGGCCAGCCCACCAGGGGCTTCTGATGCCCCACACTGGACCACGAGCTCCCAAGGGCGGGGCTGATGTCTTTCTCAGCTTGGTTTCTCTCCAGCTCCGTGCACAGAGTAATTGTTTGGCAGATGAAGACAGAAGCAAGGGGAGGACGGGGACCATGCTCTATGCTTCCCTTCTGGACCCATTACGAGGCCAGGCTCTGAGCAAAGGGGCCACACAAGCCTGCTGAGGAGCTGCGCGCTTTGCTCCACACGCGAGGGCGCCCTGCACGCTGCCCGAGAGACGGCAGGCGCTCAAGGAATGTCTACCAAGCGAAGTTTGGATTCTGTGTCTCCGTGCCCTATGCTCAGAGTGTACTACCCGCCTAGATAAAGTCCAGCTGTTTATTTAAGAGGACTGAGACAGAAGGACTGAACTACTAAAAGTCCTTCACGGGTCTCGGTGACGAGACAGTGCGCTTCATCCACTCTCTCCCCAATGGCTCATGCTACTGGGTCCAGGCAGAGCACGGCCGAGACGCACAGGCCGCACGCACAAGCTCTGCTCGGACGCTGGAGGACGAGGGAGAGGTGGTCAGCAGGAGGAGTCTGGGGTGAGGAGCGGGGGCCCAGCCCAGCCTGCCACCGGCTCTCACTCAGCCTGTGAGCTAATTATCCTTTTTATATTTCTAAATAACTGAACAAAAATATTTGAAAAGTGATAGTTAGAACTTGGGATATGGCTCAGAGCTCGAGCTCGCCTAGTGTACACGAGAGGCCCTGGCTTCAATCCACAGCACCGCACAGGAAAATGTAAAAAAAAAAAAAAAAAAAAAAGTCATTTTATGACACAAACTCATGAAGTTCACATGTCAGGGTCTAAACCTCAAGCTGAACTGGACAAAAGCCAGGCCTATTCATTACACACGGTCTTCGCGATAGCACGAAGTTCAGTAGCTGCAACAGAACCGCTCAGTTCTGACCCGGAAAGCTTAAAATAGTTACCCTCGGACCCTTTAAGGGCCCTTCCAAATTTGCCCCCTGGGGCTGCCATGAAACCCAGCTGGAGATCCTAGCCCGCCTGTGGAGATCTCCTAGCCGTGGTGCCAGCCGCAGGTGGTGCCAGCTCTCGTCCCGCCTGGAGGACGGCAGCCCTGGTGGTCTCCAGTGGTGGCAGCTCACAGTGGTTTGCTCAAGACCCTGCCACAGCCAAGCCAGCCCTGCACCAAGTCCTCGCCACCACAGCCTTCCTGCAACTCCACCAGAGTCGGGGAGAGAGCCCCACGGCACCCTTCCATGGGACACGGGCACTCACGTGCGTCGGAGAGCTGTGGTTGCTCTCCTCCAGGAACTCCTCCAGGGTGACCATCTCGCTGCTGGGGGAGGCCGAGCAGGGCCGCACCCCAGGGTGGAGTGGAGCGGAGCCTCTCTTCTGGGCCCCCTCCTGAGGGAGAGGCCCGTTCCAGGGCGGTGGGTACTCGTGGCGGCCCAGGACACTGCGTCCAGGGGCGGCGGCCTCCCGGGGCAGCGTGGCTGGGTCCCTGCTGGGGATTAAGTCTTCGCTGCTGAAGCTCTCAGAGCGGCCGTGGAGCTGGTCAGAGGAACCTGGGCGGGCGACACAGAGGGCACACTTGAGTCCTAGCTGCCCCTCCCTTCCAGCTGCCTCTGGCTCAGGGAACCCCCTCCAAGAGAACCCTGCCCCAAACCCCAGGCTCCCTCCCACCCACTGCCAGTCCAAGCTGGAGGACCTCTGGGAATCCTTTAGCGCTTCCTTTGACTTTCAAAAACCATTAATATGAGATTTAAATTAAAAAAAAATTGCAGTTTCCTTTGTGTCACCAAAGATACAATCTGTAGGTGCAAAGTGTTCTTACTGAGGTGTAAAATGCACATTGGAGTAAGTCCAGTGCAAAAATACATGCAAGGGAAGGCGTCACAAAGCACAGGGCCACGATAATCTCCTCACTGAGGCAAGAGCTAAAGTTTATTTATTTATTTATTTATTTTTTTGCGGTACTGGGGATGGAACTCAGGGGCATTCTACCTCCGAGCTATACCCCCAGTCCTATTTTTTATTCTTTATTTTGAAACCGGGTCTCACTAAGTTGCAGAGTGCCTCACTAGGTAGCTGAGGCTGGCCGCGAACCCGGATCCTCCGGTCTCAGCCTCCCGAATGCTGGGATTACAAGCGTGCGCCACCACGCCCGGCTAAGAGCTAAAGTTTAAATCATCAACTGCTGTTCCACTTGTAAGCTTTCACTGTTCACATATTCATAGTTTACTCAGCACCCTCTATGTGCTCTGTGCACTTCCGGGAGCTGATCATGGGAAGGTGGGGGAAAAAATCTCTGTGAAAGCTGGGCATGGAGGTGTAATCCCAAGTACCTGGGAGCTGAGACAGGAGGATTTCAGGTTTGAGGCCAGCCTCAGCAATTTAGTGAGACCCTGTTCAAAATAAAAAGTAAAACAGCATTGGAGGTGTCGCTCAGAGATGGAATGCCCCTGAGTTCCATCCCCAGTACCACACACCCACACACAAATCTGAGTGTTTGGTTTTGGGGAGGGAGGGCCTGTGCTAGAGCACGTTCTTTCCAAATGAACAAGGAGACTCATGAAGACAGACCACAATCTGGTCCATAAAACAAACGTGTGTGTGTGTGTGTGTGTGTGTGTGTGTGTATGAGAGAGAGAGAGAGAGAGACATACACACACAGAATGAACTGGAGATTAAACTCACAGTTGTTCTACCTCTGAGCAACACCTCAGCCAGTTTTTTAATTTTTAATTTTGAAACTGTCTTGCTAAGTTGCTGAGGCTGGCCTCAAATCTGTATTCCTCCTGTCTCAGGCCTCCAATCACTGTGATTACAGGCATCCACTATGTCTGGCTTAAAATGTTATTATTATTTTTTAAGAATCAAAATCAGCCAGGTGTGTTGGCATGCCTGTAGTCTCAGTGTTTTGGGGGGCTGAGGCAAGAGGATTTGAGTTTGAGATCAGCGTGGGCATCTCAGCAAGACACCATTTCAAAATATAAAATAAAAAGGGCTGGGACGTAGCTCAGTGGAAGAGTACCCCTGGGCTTGATCCCCAGTACTGAAAAAACAAAAACAAGCATCCCTACTTGCTCTCTGGCCATAATGGAAAGAAACCACTGTTCTATCCTTACGTCATAGATGAAGCAGCTCAGACTCGAGGCCTGTGACTTGCCCACGTCCTCAGAGCAGGATGGGAGGGAGAAGGAACCTGAACCAAACCCATTCAAACTCTCTGGCTTGTGCTTGAAACCGCACTGTGTGGCCAAGGAATGCGTCGTAATGCTTGAAAGTCCTGGTCACTGCATTTTTTAAAACTATAATATAGAAGCTGGGTATGGTGGAACATGCTTGTAACCCCAGCACTTGGGAGTATTTGGGAGGAGGATCGCAGTTTTGCGGCCAGCCTCAGCTACTTAGTGAGGCCCTCTACAACTTAGTGAGACCCTATTTCAAAATAAAGAATAAAAAAATAGAGCTAGGGGTATAGCTTGGAGGTAAAATGCCCCTGGGTTCCATCCCCAGTTTTACACACACACACACACACACACACACACACACACACACACACACACACAAATATAACACCAGAGCCCAAGGTTTGTATGCACATTAAAAAGCACTTGGAAGCCGGGCATGGTGGTGCACGCTTGTAATCCCAGCATTCGGGAGGCTGAGACCGGAGGATCCGGGTTCGTGGCCAGCCTCAGCTGCTTAGTGAGGCACTCCGCAACTTAGTGAGACTCGGTTTCAAAATAAAGAATAAAAAATAGGGATGGGGGTGTAGCTCAGAGGTAGAATGCTCCTGAATTTAATCCCCAGTGCCGCAAAAAAAAAAAAAAAAGCACTTGGGCCGGGCGTGGTGGTGCACACCTGTAATCCCAGTACTTGGGAGGCTGAGACTGGAGGATCGGGTTCGCAGCCAGCCTCAGCTACTTAGTGAGGCCCTCTACAACTTAGCGAGACCCTCTTTCAAAATAAAGAATAAAATATAGGGCTGGGGATGTAGCTTGGAGGTAGAATGCCCTGGGTTCAATCCCTAGTACTGCCCCCCCAAAAAAAGCACTGAGAAGAGAGGCCTGACCTTTGAGGCTCAGCGGTGAGCTGTTGCTGGACGGGTTTCTGCTGCTCTCCAAGCTGCTGGGCCGCGATCCTGGAAGGAAAATGGTGACGTTTAACACAAAGGGCCAATGACCAGGTAGATCCCAGGTGAAATGCTCTCATCTGAGAAGAATGTGCAACCAAAGCAGCTGTCTGCCTGAGCTCAGGCTGCGTCCTGAGGAAGGATGGACTCTGGAATTCTCCAGACGCTCCCTTGAAAAGTTGAGCTTCACAATCTCAGTGCTAGGCACAGCAGGCTATCAATAAATGACAACTTACACTATTTGTTACTAGGTCCAGAGCTAGTTATAAAACAACTATAATAATAAAGGAAATTCACGCAGAGTCGAGGTATAGAAAACAAAGAATGGGCTGCCGTGGGCAAGCCAAGGGTTGGAGTGGGGGCAGCTGTATTGTTGCACAGAGCTCTCCAAAACACCCGAGAACAGCCTCGTGTGTGTGTGTGTGTGTGTGTGTGTGTGTGTGTGTGTGTGCGTGTGTGTGTGTGTGATGTGCTGGGGATTGGACCCAGGGGCATTCTACCTCTGAGCTACACCCCCAGCCCTACTTTATTTTTTATTTGCAAACAGGGTCTCAATAAATTGCTGAGACTGATCTTGAACCTGTAATCTTCCTGACTCAGCCTCTCAAGTACTGGGATTGTAGGCATAAGCCACCATGCCTGCCTTATTTTTATTTTGAAATAGGGTCCAGGTTGCTGAGCTGGCTTTGAACCTGCAATCCTCCTGTCTCAGCCTAGCTAAGTACTGGGATTATAGGCACGCACCACCACGCCTAGTGTGAACAGTCCCCACTAACACAGAAATGAGGTGCTGTCTAAGGCAGCGTGTATGTATGTGTAAGCATGCACCTGTGCACACACCAAGGTCCCTGTAGGTGACCACCAGGAGAGGGTGCTGGGACCTCAGGACGAAAGGGAGCCATCACCTCTCCTAGCTGGTGTCTCAAGCTTGCATCTTCTCCAAAGTGAAAAGTCAAGGCAAACGGTGGAGGGAGCCCAGCCTCCCGGCTACTGCCGGGCCTGCCTGGGTGGGTCTGCATCACGCTGTTGGGCTCCAGACCTCGGGAAGGTTGACACCACCCCTGCAGAGGGTGGCCAACGTTCCAGGGCCCCCAGACCTCTCCCGACCCTCCTCCACCAGCCTGTCACTAATGAGAGTGTCTCTCGTGTGAAAACATCTCTCCTGCTGGACTCTAAGTCCCTGGGCACCAGGACAGTGTTTTGGTCACCTCCACAGCCCTGAATGCACAGCAGGTGCTGGGCTGACCTGCACCAGAACCTGCAGGAACAGGAGAGGCCCAGAGGCTGCTCAGGTGTCTTGGGTCTACAGGGCCCCCGGGTCCCAAGCACCGGTGAGCTCTGTAAAGAGGCTTCTGGAAAAAGCAAACGGTGCTGGGGAAGTAAAAAAGAGAGAGACTCCGAGTACAGGAACAACACAACAGCAAAGCCAGCCCCTCTTTGAGAAGGGAATATCTGAAATAAACAAGCACATATCTCTCTGCAAAAAGCTGGGAAGCTTCACTACGAGGAAACTGGGGTAGTAATGGACCAGCTCGGAGCACCTGGGTTTACTCAAGCTCTGCATCACAGTCCCTTCCTGGAGGAGCCGGAACATCTGTGAGGAAGCCTTGTGGTCAGCTGACCGGGCACGAATCTGGCGACTGGGAGAGATGTACCCAGCTTCGGCACGCTCCTCCTGTGGCAGGTCCCCCACTCCGTGAGCGACAGAGGGCTCCCTTGGGGCCCGGTTGCTCATTACAGACACTGTCATTACTTGCAGGAATGGGAAACGTCTAGTTTGTGTGACGCACGCCAACCTCATCACACTTAGTAGCAGCAACCGGTAGTGAGGGAGGAGGTAACGCCAGCTCCCGGGCTCACTGCTGACCACCCAGATGTAAACTGACTCCGGTGTAAACTTGCTGAGGTGGGTATTTTTGTTGTTGTTGTTTTGGTAGTGGGGATTAAAGCCAGGGACATTCTACCTCCAAGCTACACCCCCAGTCCTTTTTATTTTGAAACAGGGTCTCATTAGGTTGCTGAGGCTGGTCTGAAACCTGCGATCCTCCTATCTCAGCCTCCCAAGTACTGGGATTACAGCATGTGCAACTGCACCTGGCCTACGTGTGTATGTGTGTGGGTGTTGTGGTACTAGAAATTGAAGTCAGGGGTATTCTATCTCTGAGCTGTATCCCCAGCCCTATTTTATTTTTTTATGCTAAAACAATCTTGCTAAGATGCCAAGGCTGGCTGTAAACCTGTGATCATTCTATCCCAGCCTCCCAAGTACTGGGATTACAGGTGTGTGCCACTGTGCCTGGTTTTATTTATTTATTGGTACTGGGGATTGAACCCAGAGGCATTCTATCTCCAAGCTACACCCCCAGAGCCCAATTTTAGTTCTTATTTGGAAACAGGGTCTCACTAGGTTACTGAGAGTCTTGCTAAGTTGCCCAGGCTGGATTTGAACCTGCATTCTTCTCTCTCAGCCTCCCAAGTACAGGGATTGCAAGTGTGCGCCACCACACTCGGCTGTGCCTGGCTTTTTTTGTTGCTGTTGTTGTTAAGGGTTATTTTCCCACTCTTCTAGAGTTGCTTTTCAAAATGTGAGGGCTGGGGATACAGCTTAATGGTAGAACACATGTACAGCATGCATGAGGCCCTGAGTTCAATCCCCAGCACAAAAAAAGAGAGAAGAGGAAGAGGAAGAGGAGGAGCAGGAGCAGGAGAGGAAGAAAAGGAAGAAGACAATGATGATGATTGAAGTGATCCCAAACAACTTGTAATTTCTGAGAAGGCTGGGATCGTTTACTCTTTCCCCAACTTAGAGCAACTCCAGGTGGTGAATCCGGAATGGGAAGCCTTCCCTGAACGGATACTCCCTGCGTGCATCCCCAGAACTTCCTGGCACCCCCAGAGGGGCCTTGGAGCAAGGCTGTCAGAGCTTCGGGAACCAGGCTGCTTGGGAGGCAGTGAGCTCCCCACTGCTGGAGGTGTGCAAGCAGCCAGCTCGGGCCCCCATCCCCACCTTCACACCTGTGCTAGACGTCCCCGGGGTCTGAGCTTGAAGGAACAGTTCACTGATGGAGCCCGCGTGAGAACTCACCATGCTGCCTGTGGAGGGTGCTCTCGAGCTCCAGCGATGGCGGCTCACAGAGGTTGTCATCGGAATTACAGCCTAGGGCCAGAGCAGGGCTGGTGAGTCTGGGTTTGGAATACCCACTCCCCACAGGAAGCCCGGCCCTCTGCTCCACCATGGCAGTGCCCAGCTGCGGATGAGGGAGGGGAGCCTAGATGGTGCCTTGGGGACCTGCCTCTTCCATCTCTCCCCTTATTTCCCTCGCCAAGAGGAGAAACATTAGCACTCCTGATTTCTGTCCAACTTAACTTTTTAAGTTTTATTTGGTACTGAGGATGGAACCGAAGAGCATTCCACCTCTGAGCTAAACCCCAGTCCTTCTTATTTATTTTGAAATAGGGTCTCACTAAGTTGCTGAGCCTGTCCTTGAACCTGCGGTCCTCCTGGCTCAGCGTCCCAAGTCCTAGAATTACCGGCATGTGCCACCAAGCCCGGCTCCAATCTAACTTTAAATCACACTTCTGCCTGTGTAATGACTGGGACTCAAAGGTGAAAGGTGAGCTCTGGCCTCAGGATAAGGTGAAAAGGGCTGACTACACCGGAGGGGAGGCTCTGCACCCACAGCTCCTGACCAGACCCAACCTGGGAACCACCAGCCGGCAACACACAGCTGCTCCCCGAGGGTCCGGGAAAATGCCCTCTGCTTTAAGCCTAGTTTTTGAGAGCAGAACCTGGGTCCCCTCCAAAATGACAAGAGGGGGTCGTCTCCATTTTGAATAGAGTTTTATACCCACTGGCAACTAATGTCTCTTGAGTGCAGGAGGCCTGCCTGTGTTGCTTTTTGTTTTGCTTGTCAAACCAAGGATGTGTGTGCCACAGGCTCCAAAAGTTGAGTAAATGATAGTATGAAAAATAACCCTTCTTGCTTTCAGACTTCCAACATCCCAGAGGCAATCATATCTGACTCCTTTAGCGGTTTCTTTGGATATTTTCATTTATTTTAAATTAGAGGGATGTCTTTTCAGTAATAAGCATTATCTTTACCTTTTTGTTTGCATGTTTTAAAATGTTCAAATGCCCCCTCTATTGCTCCTTTTTATGGCATTCAGTTCTTGTTTCATGAGTATAGCAGTTTCTCTCATCTCTGTCTCTACTGCTGCTAGGCATTTTAAATTTGTCATCTCTGTGTTTCTTGGTACCCCAGTTGCCTCTAGCACTGGTTTTGCTCTCTAGAAAAAATACCTCCAGGATCCTATTACAATAGGAGAAGGGCAGTAGCCTTGGTTTAGCCTAAACCCTGGCAGCTCAGCCCTTACTGTATATCTCTCTGCTACAACAACTTGGTGCTGGTGGTGTCTGAACGCTGGTGTTGGCAGCGGGTTTTGAGGCTTTCCCTGTGACACTTGGGCCTCCGATGGTTGCTTATCCAAAGTCACTTAGCTAGTGTGCAGAGCTGGGGCTTGAACCCATGACCAATACCAGAGCTCCTATAGAGCTTGTCTCCTCCTGCTGCCTGCCTGCCTCTGAGCCTGGATCTTGAGAGCAGCCCCGGCCTTGTGCCCAGCCCTCCAGAGGGGCCCACACTCACCTTTGGGGCGGCCTGGGTGCCGGGAGATGGGGGTGGAGCTGGAAGGGGCAGCCGTGATGGCAGAGGCGGAACAGGTCCGGGAGCCCAGCTCCGAGGGCCAGGACCTCATGGCCGGGTCAGTGGAGGTGTCTGTGCGGTCAATGCTGCCTCCGTGCGGGGACCCTCGCTTTGGTTTTAGATCTCCAGGGCCTGCTCAGAAGAGGACATGGAGACATGAGCCTGTGAAAGCTGTGGCCATGCCCGGCAGGCACGCTGGGCCCGAAGCAGTGCAGCAGGGCACACGGAGCAAACACACAAGCGGGCGCCGCTCCTGGGCCGTGGGTAAGCAGGGGCCCCGGCTCCAGGCCTGCAAGGGATGCCCCACGAGGCTAGCGTTGGCTCTACCGGGGAACCCACCGAGCCCTGGAAGGCTGGAGAGAACAGGGAGGACCCGAAAGGATAAGTACAGTGTTGGTAGAAAAGTCCAACATGTCAGCTACAGGGCATGCCTTCTCTGCAACCCTGGGCACAACTCCAGTCCCTGATCTGCAATGACCCAGCAGACATCTGCTTAGGACCACCTCAACTCTGTCAAGCGGCCTCTCTCAGGACTTCAGAAAGGAATCCCCTGCCAGCTTCACAAGTTTGCCTTCTAAAAAACGAAGCCTCAGTCTCAGCATGGTGAGACAGACGGACTGCAAGGTGGTTTTCACCCAGTGTGCCTGAGGCTTTTCAGCCATGTTAAGTTTCCTATCAGGGACCTGTATGCTCAACAAAATTAAATAAAATTATATATAAAGTTTAAAAAAAATCCCCCAAACAGAAAACGAGGTGGGAGAGAGGACGGGCTCTCCAAATACAAGATGAAAGTTATCGTGGTGTGTGTTCCCAACAGCTGGCCAAGTACTTTTTGCAATGTCCCACTCCACCTGCCACGTGTCACGTGGAGAGTTGGCTCCCTCAGATGGGCCGTTGCCCTCTCAGCCCCTCAGTCTGAGCTTACTGTACAATTTTAAGTGCCCAGCACTTATCTAAAATCAAGGAAAATTTCAGATTTTTAAAATATAACTGTATGAGAGGCTGAGATAGGAGGATTGCAGGTTTGCAGCTAGCCTCAGAAACTTAGCAAGGCCCTCCGCAACTTAGTGAGATCCTGTTTCAAAATAAAACAGGGTTGGAGTATAGAAAGCCTTTCAATCCCCAGTACCACCAAGAAAAAAGAAAAAAAAAAAAAAGATAACCCTAAGCCAGCATGGTGGCCACACCTGTAATCCCAGCACTTGGGAAGCTGAGGCAGGAGGATCATAGGTTTGAGGACAGCCTCAATAACCTAGCAACACACTCAGTAACCTAGTAAGACTCTTGTTTCCAAACAAAAAACAAAAAAGAGCTGGGGCTATAGCTTGGAGGTAGAATGCCCATGGGTTCAATCCCTAGTACCACATACACACAAAAGATAACCCTGTAATCCCAATACTGGGGAGGCTGAGATAGGAGAATTCCAAGTTCAAGGACAACCTCAGCAACTCAGTGAGATCCTGTTTCAAAAAAAAAAAAAAAAAAAAGGGTTGGGGGTGTGGCTCAGAGGTAGAATGCCCCCGGGTTCCATCCCCAGTACCACAAAACAAAACAAAAAAACCCTCAATGAGAAGCAAGATTCAAGTGTGGTGGCATGTGCGGGAGAGGTCGTCCTCGGGTAGGTGGAGCAGATCCAGGGGGAGGTGGAGATGATGAACAGTGAGCGTGAGCGGCAGACAGAGACAGCACGATCCTACAGCACGCGATGAAGACGGGGCTGCAGGAGCTCAAAGCGGGGGTCGGGACACAGGGCCAGGGGAGCAGTGACCAGCCGCCAAGTTCCATAGCTGGGTATTTATTTTTATGGTTTTCTGATTTTCATGGTGACACTCGTTTCCCACTACTAATAATAACCTTTCAAGATAAACTCAACTGGAAACTGAGTCAACTTAAGAGAAAACATGTAAGTAACACAGGTGGGGTCAGGGCACAGCCCGAACCATGAAGACGGTACCAGAACAGCCGAGGACAGGAAACACCGCAGCGGCGGGGGCTGCCTGGTCCGGCATTTTCAAACCCTGCTCTTCCTGTCCACTGCTGTCTTAATTTCAGCATCCAAGAGGTCAGAGAATCACAGCACAGTCATAAAACTTCATTCTGGGCTGAAGGCTGGCTGGACATGACCGATCCCACTGTTCAAAATGCTTGAACAGAGCAATGGATTCTTCAGAACAGAGGACATCGCCCCAACAGGCCCTATTAGCAAAGCCAACACTCAGTATCCTGAGAGAGAAAGGACAAAAGGGCGGCGGTTTTAAATTTAGCTGCTCACAAGTAAGTCTGCAAAACCTCCCTTGACAGAGGCTGTGTACTTCCCGAGGCACGGCAACAGCTGGCCGCAGCTGCTCTACACACAGGCAGGACAACGTAAGCGCGCAGGTGCGGGAGCGGGCAGAAGCACACGGCCACGTGACTTACTTAGTTCTGACATCCTGGCCCGAGGACACGCACACGTATGTCCTGAGGGTCCCCTAAAACTGTGCTGCGCTGAAGAAACGGTCCAGGGAGCATGACAACTCATCTTCTATTTTGAAATCAGAATCCATGCTGGCTACCTTGGAACTGGGCTCAGGAGGAGGGGTCCGCTACGGGCCTCGTGGTACTGGCTTTTTTTTTTTTTTAGGGGTGGGGGTTGCTTATTGGTTGGGATTTCGGAAATGAAGGAGGATGCATGATGCAGACACATGGCAGAGGAAGGGATTAGAAGTCTCCAATGTCTGAGAGAGAGAGAGGCTCGTTAGGAGATGAAGGGATGTCGGAGGAGGACCAGAACCGCAGGCGCTTAGACAGGGCTGGGGGGGCCGTCGGCGACTTGTCTTTGTCTTTGCTTTTGCTTCTCAAAAAGGGACTCTTTTTGCGCTGGGGTGCTAAATTGTTATCACCCGGATATCCCAAAAGAGGAAGAGGGAAAAAAAGAAAACACAACAGATGAAATGAACAGTAATTACAAATGAATCTAAAATGAGCAAAATGTACCTAGAAAATTGGAACCCTGTTTGACCCAGGAAAGATCCCACCAATGCCCAATACTGAGACCAGAATCAGGACTCAGTGAACCATTTACGGTCTGGCTCAATTTAATGAACTTAGTGTTACCCTAACACCAACCACCTACCCACTCAGCACGTGAGGAGAATCACACCGCCCGAGGTGCTGATGCTTTAGATAATTTTTCAATTCTGATGTGTTAAATTATTAAATAAAAATGTTTACTAATGTAGGAGCCAGTTTTTCTTACTCATCCTTTTCTTTTTTTTAGTGGTAATATATTAAACCCAACGCCATTCTAGCTCTGAGCTACACCCCCAGTTCTATTTTTTAATTTTTTTATTTTGAAACAGGGTCTCACTAAGTTGCCAAGGGCCTTGCTACATTGCTGAGGCTGACCTTGAACCTGCAATCCTCCTGTCTCAGCCTCCCAAGAACTGGGATTACAGGCGCACGCCACCATGCCCGGTTTTACTCATCCATTTTAATGACAGTGTCCCTGACTAATCGGCTCACATACTGTTCCTGCTCCCACTCAAAGGCCTTGAAAACCCTTAATGCCATGCTCCGGCCCGTTGTCATGACACAGTCTACCTGAAGTACTCACAAATAATTTCTAAAATCACATCTTTGGGCAGGATGCGTTTAGAAGTAATAAAATACCTCTTTTGCAAACCCTAAACCCCTTAATGTAAAAAGAATCATTATTTCATTTCATATTTCCCCTACATCCTCCACTCCTTGGCCTTCAGAATCTTCACAAAGTAGTAAACTGGCCTAACTCTCTGGACACATATTATATTAACATTAACCAACCTGATTTCTGATCTAGGATTAAAGCAGCAAACAGTATAGTCAGTTTCTTGCTCCATAGCACCACCTGGTGGCCATGGCCCACATCATAGAATAAAGGGATCAACTTATCCCAGCGGGTGGCTCCCTGGTGGCCCTGCTGCCCAGCTCAGGGCTGTGCTCTAAGCAGGAACTTCCCACCTCCGTATTTAGCATCATCAAGGAGCAAGGCAGTCCACAAGCTCAGGTAGGACTGACTTTGGATTCCTTTTACTACATCAAATATTTAACCTGGGCAAGCCTTACTTTCTCAGCTCTAGAACAGGACAGGAATGAGCCTCCCTCAGAGGGTAGATGTGCTTAAATGGGGCCAGGAAAAGCACGCAAAGTCATTAAAAGGGTGCTGAGCCCCGAGACGGCTCAAGCCACATGGCTGTGATTGGCAGCTATCACTGACCTGCTTGTTCATGGATGGGCTCCACAGTTTGAAGCAGGCGAGTAGGTTTTTTTTTTTTTCTCTGAAGTTTTTCCTAACTCGATAATACTGATTATAGTTAGTTAATTCAACTTAAAGAATACAAATTGAGGCCGGGTGTGGTGGGGCACGCTTGTAATCCCTGTACTTGGGAGGCTGAGACAGGATGATATCAGGTAAGCGATCAGCCTCAGCTACTTAGACTCTCCTCAACTTAGTGAGACCCTGTTTCAAAATAAAGAATAAAAAATGGGGCTGAGGGTGTAACTCAGAGGTAGAATGTCCCTGGGTTCAATCCCCAGTACTGCAAAAAAAAAAAAAAAGAAAACAAATTGAGGTGATAAATGTCAAAAAACTAAACAAGAGCCAATATGAAGACCTGAAGCAACAGACCCTCTCTAGGCATAAAAACAGTTAAGTTTCAGAATCATTTACTTGCAGATGATGAGCCTTTAATCTACTCTTATCCCTAAAGCATGGCAACGCAAGCATTAGTCCTCGAAAACCATGTGCATGGGGACATTTCTGAAAGCGACATAAGAGGTGCTCGTGAATGTGTCACCTGAAAGGCTTGTGCGCAAGCCACGCTCCGAGGGCCTTGTTATGGGCCTCGGTGCTCTACTATCAGTCCCCGGGAGCCCAGGTTCCCTAACACCATCTTCAGTAAGCCTGATGTCTTTTTTTTTTTTTTTTTTTTTTTTTTTTGCGGTACTGGGGATTGAACTCAGAGGCATTCTACCTCCGAGCTATACCCCCAGCCCTATTTTTTTATTCTTTATTTTGAAACCGAGTCTCACTAAGTTGCGGAGTGCCTTACTAGGTAGCTGAGGCTGGCTGGGATTACAAGCGTGCGCCACCACGCCCGGCAAGCCTGATGTCTTTTGTAAACATTTAAATTACTCAGGGTGCAGGCCCATCAAAAATAACCCAAAGAACATTTAAAAGTAAAATTGAAATTTACTTAAGGTAAAAAAAAATTGAAATTTATTTAAGGTAACTTCTGTGTTTAATTAAAGATTCTAAGGTATTTTTTTCCTCTACCTTTATAGATCTGAAATCAGGACACAACTCTGACAGTGTTTTACAGTCACCACAGGTCCGCAGGGGCTGTGACAATACTCTCATTGCTATAACCATTTCATCTTGATCAAATTTTCCTTTGATGTGCATGCATAAGAATCTAAGTCTTTTAGAAGAGCTCTTTTATGGTCAGGCATGGTGGCGCATGCTTGTAATCCCAGTACTTGGGAGGCTGAGACTGGAGGATCATAGGTTCACAGCCAGCCTCAGCTACTTAGTGAGGCCCTCCACAACTTAGTGAGACTCTGTTTCAAAATAAAAAATAAAAAATAGGGCTAGAGGTGTAGCTCAGAGATAGAATGTCCCTAGGTTCAATCCTGCCAAAAAAAAAAAAAGAGCTCTTTTATTATATAAGGATATATATAATAAAACTCCCCAGTGGTAAGCACTACACTACTGGTTGCTAGTCGCATTCCCCTAGTGGTATAAATAACTGTGCAGCTTATCTGGCCTCTGAGTCAATGAGACACAGGACACACACTAGACATTCTGTTCTTATTTCAAAACCTCGGGCGAACTGCGAATGACAAGCGTGAGGGAAGGTACACGTGTCCCGGGGCTGGTAGATTGGGGGCCCCATCAGGCTGAAGAAGAAACCCTAACCTTCAAGGACTTTCTGAAGCTCTCAGATACATGGAGAATGTGTCCAATGCACCTGGGACCTCCTTGCAGAAAACAGCTTACCAGGAACCTTTGGCACGTACCCTAGCCCACTCACCTCTAGGGCACCTGTGCGAATATCAACTTTGGACATTCAATAACAACCACAGTCTACATGATGAACATGATGAATGATGCTTCTTCCCTGTTTTTGTTTTCTTTTTTTTGGTACTTGAGGGTGGAATCAGGAGCCTTCTACCTCTGCACTATACCTCCAGGACTATTTTTTATTTTGAAACAGAGTCTTACTAAGTTGCTGAGTGCCTCACTATGTTGCTGAGGTTGACTTCAAACCTGCGATCCTCCTGTCTCAGCCTCCCAAGTACTGGGATTACAGGTGTTCGCCATCACACCAGCTGAATGATGCTTCCTCTAACTTAACCACAGTGTCATGGGACATCATTATAAGGACAAGGATTTCTACTTCCCACGAGGTTCATGGCATGCCCAAGTAGAACGCGCACCCGCACACACCCCTCCTCATGTTCCTACCCAGGTGTGTGCATACCCCGCCAGGGGGATGGTCTTTCAGGACGCCCCCCCATCTGGCCCTGACCGCAGGGGGTGGGCCACTCCTACCTTTGCCCACAGGCCCGTTGTGGGCATCGCGCTCTTCTACACAGTTGGGGCCCGATGGGGGCGTGTCGGGGTTCTCTGGCTGTGACCGGGGAGACTGACAGGCCGAGGGCGAGGCGGGGTCGGAGGACTCCAGCTGCCAGGGAGGGCTGTCTGTGGTTGATTTTAACCGTTCTCTGGAACCCTCTTTCTTTGGTTTGATGAGTTTGACTAAGGCTTTGGCTCCAATCCAGTGGTTCTTCCTAGTTAGAAGGAGATTTTTAGAAGGTGCCACCAACATTCCCATACCCCTGACCTAGTCACTGAGTTCTCTGACGTGGGCTGGGATTCCCATTGTCAACCTGAGAAGTCTGTCTATTCATTTGGGGTTCAGGTTGATGGAGCTGGGCTGGGGCTGTAGATCAGGGATAGAGCACTTGTCTAGCATGCATGAGGCCCTTGGTTTGATCTTCAGCACCCCAAAATAAAATTTAAAAAAATATGATAGTGCTCATGACCGTCATGACAACGATCTCCTGATCATGTCTGCATAAGCCCAAAAGGTTCCCATGCTGGAAGACTGGGGCGCTGGGCCAGCATCCTGCCCAGGCTTCCTTTGGAACATGGTTGTCCCTGTCATGTCAAAGCTCGTGACAAAAGCCTGACAAGGCATGACCCTTTAAGGGGCTCGTGGCTAAATTAAACCTGCGCCTCATCGGGGTTAGCTGGCATTTGCTGGCCCTCACAGGACGAGCTGGGGTACAAGGCCAAGCGGACTGAAATTCTAGCTTCTCGGGACGCGGGGGAGACCTGCACACAGAAGGCCTGCAAACGACTGCGCTAGAGGCCGCCAGCCACCTCCCCGTGGGGAACCCCAGCTGTGCTGTCTTTAAGTCGCTGCACCGTAGGTCGACTCACTTCTTTGGAGCAGGGTCGTAGAACTTGTACTGATCCATGATTTTTTCTTCCAGTTTTTCCTTATGTCTCCGTAAGGCATTTAATTTGTCTCTGTGAACGGAAGGGAAAGAAAAGCTATCACTCTAGTTTCAAGTAAAACAAGTGAAGTACTCATGGGTCCAGTCTCTGGAGCAAAGGTCGATGCCTTTTTTGGGGATTCAGACACAAGTCCTGGTTGCTAGGTTTGGAATCTGTGAATGGAGGTGTTTCTGCCGTGGGTCCAGGGAATGCCACGGCCACCTAGGATCCAGCTGAGTGAGCGTTGAGAGAGCGAGCTTCTAACCACCTGAACCCCCAGGACTTTCCAGTCAGGTCAGGTTGTGCAGGACAACGGGCACTCTTGGGGGTGCATATTAATGATACCTGGGCATCGGGGTTGAAAAAGTCAGTTCAGCCAAGTCAGGCCTCTCCTCTGACCTGCCCATCCCTCACTGATGACTTTCAGGGACCAGGCAGAGAAGACAGTGAGCAAAGCAGGGCTAGAGAGGTGAGAGGGCATGGTGGGACCCGAGGCAAGCTTGCGGTCACTCTGTGTAGCCAGCTCCAGCAAATCACTGCCTTGTGGGCATGAACGGAGGCCCAGTGGGGCAGCCCAGAAAAGCCAGAAACCCAGATAACGAAGCAAAATCTCTTCCTGATTTCCATGTGTTGGAAACCAGTTCAGAGCAAGGGAGCAGAGGCACCTCTTGCATCCTGGGCTGCCCAGGGCACCACTGCTCGACGGGGCAGCCTGACATGCTTCTGCTTGGTTCTAGGAGCCTCCGGCACGGTCAGACCACTCAGAACCCTGCCTCCCTCGTTTGAAAACAAGGTGTTAGACCAGAGGTAACTGCTCAAGTACCTTCGCTGTCAAAGATGCCCAAGTCCCGCCAAAGCCTAGGCTTTTTTTCCCCAAGATTCAGTGATTATGGGGGGGGGGGGCTGGCGTTCAACTGTGCCCTGCCCCCAGCTTCCTGCCCCGTATCTGTGTGTCACTCTGCTCTCGGCTGTGCTACTCTGCCTCACACCGTGCCGCTGCGGTGGCTGTGTCTGGCCCCGTGGATACCCAAGTGTTCGGGCCTGCAATCCGCTGGCCTGACACAGACACTCTCTAATGCGAAAACGTCACCCAATGATCCCCCGGGGCCAGGCTCCTCCGTCTCTAGTTAGCACCTGCCCAACCTCTGCTGGCAATTCCACTGCATGGATTATAGAGGACCAGCTTCAAGCCACTGTCATTTCTACCCCCAAATTACAGTGTGGGTTGACATGCAAACCGTCCTTGGGAAGGTGGCGAGCGGATGGAGCAGGGAGAAGAAGCGTCGTTACATCAGAGAGAGCTGGGGCTGCACCCGGGCTCAGGGTGACCACGTTCCCCACGGACGCGTCTCTTCTTGCCTTCGCCACACTGGTGCCAACACACCAGGACTTGCCTGGGACACAATCACATGGAGAGACAGGCCAGCCACCACAGCGTGGAGAGGAGAAACCACCCAGATTCTTGAGATACACATTGGATTGCTTGACCTCGGAACCACGGCGTTTCCAGTACCAGGGTTCTTCTTGTTTTTTATTTTTCATTTTTTTTGCTTAGTACTAGGAGCTGAACCTAGGGGCATTTTACCTCCAGCCCTATTGTATTTTGAAATAGGGTCTCATTAAAGTACAGAAAGCCATGCTTGCTTTGGCAGCACATATACACATATAAAATTGGAATGATACAGGGAAGATTAGCATGGCCCCTGCGCAAGGATGACATGCAAATTCGTGAAGCGTTCCATATTTTCCTGGGTGGGAAGAGAGGTGTATGTGGGATAACCTATTGACCCCACCTTGGGACTTTAACCAGCTTTGGTGGCACTCACCTATAATCCCAGGATATGAGATTCGCTTCACAAATTTGCGTGTCATCCTTGCGCAGGGGCCATACTAATCTTCTCCCCTGGCCCGCCTCCTCGAATCTCACCCAACAGTAACAGGAACAGACCCCCACCACCTTCCTTCTGGGCACCTGCAGCTCCCCAGCATCCCGCTGGTAGGGGACACAGCTCTGCTCACACCTATCACCCACCCTGGCATCCCGCTGGTAGAGGACACAGCTCTGCTCACACCTATAACCCCCCAGCTCCCAGGCCCTGCACTAAGTCTGGCACTTGCTGAACATGCAGACACAGCAGACCCACTTTCCAGTCTCAGGGAAGAGGGACACAGGTGAGGGAAGAGACTTGTTCTCAGCCTTCAAGCTGCATGCTCTTCCTGAAACACTTCTGTTTGGTGCTGGCTTATATCTAGAAGTAAACTTGACTCTGGAAGCAGAGATGGAAGCTTCCAGAGGTGGGCAGTGCCTTTGAAAAAAGCAAATGGAAGCCAGCCATCACCGCTGCCAGAAATCTAGACATCGCAGGGAAGCCAGGGGTCGGTGTTGCTGAGATGGTCTGCCCAGCCCTGGAGACCCCAATGGCCCGGGGACTGCTCTCTGTCTGCACTCTGTCAGGAGGACGCCAGGACCTCCAGAGACTGAGGACCGCTTGCTTGGTGGGCCAGGCCGAGTGGTCGGGGACTGCTGGCTGACCCGCCCCCGTGCCCCCGTGCCCCCTCCTCACATGTACTGCTTCTGCTCCTCGTGGTACTGCTCCTTGCTCTCCATGTTCTGCTCCAGAAGCATCTGGTTCTGCTGGCTCAGCAGCTGGATCTGGCTCAGGAGGTGGTGATTCTCCTCCTCCAAGTTCCCCTTGAGACGGGAGAGCAGCTGAAACACAAGAGAGCAGCTCACACACCTGGTGACCCTGCCTCCTGCCCCTGGGAATTCAGCTTCCCAAAGGAGGACAAGGCCAAGTGCACACGGCCATTCATCTCAGTGTCGCCCACACCAGCAAAAACTCGGAAAGGACCAAAGAGCCGGTAACACGACCAGGTTCCCTCTGCAACTGTGCTGCAGCCCAGTAGCCACCAGGCAGCAGGTGGCTGCTGGGCACGACACCTGCTGGTCTAGGCTGAGACGCAAGCCCGAGTGCAAGGCGCCCTGAAGACGCAGATGTTGAAGGCTTAATACAAAAAAAAACAAAAAACAAAAAACAAAAAGTCTCCATTGATAAAACTTTCGCCGGCGTGGGGGGTGGGGAGAACTGGGGATTGAACCCAGCCCAGGGGCATTCTACTTCTGGGCTACACCCCCAGGCCTATTTTTTTTTTTTTTTAAACAGGGTATTACTAAGTGCTGAGGTTGGCCTTGAGCCTGTGATCCTCTAGTCTCAGCCTCCTAAGTACTAGGATTACATGTGTGCACCATCACACCCAGCTTACTGATAATCTTTCAAATGATTATAAGCAGTATAGCCAAATTATATCTTAGACAAACTGCTTAAGTAAAACAATATTAAAATTATTACTATTTTTTTAGTACTGGGGATTGAACCCAGGGGCATTCTACCTCTGAGCTCCACCTCCAGCCCGATTTTTATTCTTTATTTTGAAACAGTGTCTCACTAAGTTACAGAGGGCCTCACAAGTTGCTGAGGCTGGTCACGAACTTGTGATCCTCCTGTCTCAGTAAAATTAATTTCAACTGGGCATGGTAGTATGCGCCTGCAGTCCCAGCTACTTGGGAGGCTGAGGCAGGAGGATCATTTGAGTCCAGGAGCTTAAGGCGGCCTGGATAAGATAGCAAAACTCCATCTCAAAACAAAAAATTTTTTTTTCATTAAAAAGAAGTTTTAGCCGGGCGTGGTGGCGCACGCTTGTAATCCCAGCATTCAGGAGGCTGAGACCGGGAGGATCCGGGTTCGCGGCCAGCCTCAGCTACCTAGTGAGGCACTCCGCAACTTAGTGAGACTCGGTTTCAAAATAAAGAACAAAAAATAGGGCTGGGGGTATAGCTCGGAGGTAGAATGCCCCTGAGTTCAATCCCCAGTACCGCAAAAAAAAAAAAAAAAAAAAAAAAAAAAAGAAGTTTTAAGTGTGGCTACTAGAAAACTAAATTGCATACATGGCTTGCATTGTGTTTCTATTGGAGAGCTTTGCTCTAAAAGAGAAGTGAACATGCTTTTTCTGTCCAGAGCCAGCTGTCACGGCTACCTAGCTCTGCCCCTGCAGCACAGAAGCAACATAAACACAGGTGCATGGCCGAGCTCCGACAAGACTTTATTTACAGACACTGATGTTTAAATTTCACCTAATATTCACTTGCCATAAAACATTACTGCTTGTTTGATTTTTTTGCCCAACCATTTAAAAAAAATGTTAGAACTATTTTTAGTTCACAGGCTACATAAAGAGGTGGTAAGCAGGGGGCTTGGCCTGGCTGCAGGTCTCGGGAGAGGCTATGGGTCCTAGGCAAGGCTACAGTCCCGGGTGTGGCTACAGGCCCTGAAGAACCAGGTGCCGCTGGCTCTTCCCCGTGTTCTGTGCCCTGGAAGCCAGAGCCAGTGAAGATGGGACTGCTGCTCCACTACCTCACAGACCTTGGGACATCCCAGGAATAAACCAACCCCAACTTAGAACATACGGGCGTCCCAGAATGAGGTGAGGGAAGCCAGGGAGCCACTGGTATTCATCCTGCTTGCCTTCTGTGAGGGGCTGAACTGTGTCCCCCAAATTCCCACACTGGAGCCTGAACCCCCAGTCACTCAAAAGTGACTGTATGTGGAGACAGGACCTTTAAAGAGGGGAACTCGGTTACAATGAGACTGGTGCTGAGGGTGGGCCTCGTGAATGGAGGGAATCTAGACACAGAGACTCCACGGACACACACACACAGTCAAGACCATGCAAGACACAGAAGGTTTCCACCTGCAAGTCAGGGAAAGAGGCCCGAGAGCTCACTGACTGCGGCGGCCCATCCTGTGCTATTTGTTACGACACTCGAGCTGACTGATACGGTTCCTGTGTGAAGCTGACTCTGGGGGACCGGTTCACCCCAGCCCTGGGGTTTGGTTGACCTCATCCCCCAACCTACCTGCCCTGCTCAAGTCACCTCAGCTGGGTCTTTCTCATGACCTGTGTTCTGACCTGACTAGATCAGCCACGCTCTGCAGAAGCCCTCATCTCAGCTGCACCACTGTGCCAACCAGCCCTCTCCACGGGACCCCACCCGCATGGCCACGCCTTGCCAGTCCTCTGACTTGGGCACTAAGGTGACTTTTTCCACTTGTCCCCATGTAGTTCCCAACCTAGTCTCTTCTCGAATCCTAACGCAGCCCATGAGCTGCCACCTCTCTGCCTACAGGGCCCTGGGATGTCATCCCCAGGGAGCAGGTGACAATCTGGCTGGGTGACTGCAGGCATCTCAGCACACGGGGCCTCAGTTTCCTCATTTGTGAAGCCTCTCAGGGCCACCCCAGGGGTGAAATGAAAGGCCTGTGGTTGGC
This sequence comes from Graphiurus murinus, assembly GCA_004027655.1. NCBI lineage: Eukaryota > Metazoa > Chordata > Mammalia > Rodentia > Gliridae > Graphiurus > Graphiurus murinus. Next base: position 33,498 of record PVLC010002608.1, read on the forward strand.
AAGAGCAAACCTTGTCCTGAGGTCACTCTGGGCTGCGCCGGGGCGGGGCGCTCTTCCCAGTCTTGGTTTACTGCGATCTGTTTAAGATCCCACCTGGAGAGAGGTGTCACTGCTCATGACAACCATGTCTACCTGTTATACCAAAAGGGACAGGACAGCTCTGCCCCTCTGGAAGCTGGGACTCCTGAATGAGTTCTGTCCTCACTGCCCCAGGATCCTGAGCCAGTCAGCCAAACCTGAAAATGGGGCAAATTCATGCCATTTCTCTACAGCTGCGTGACTACTGAAATGAAGAGGAAAGACAGCATGGACGTGGCCAAGAGGGCGGACTGTCTCCACCTCCCCTCCCGATCCTCAGAGCGCACAGGTCAGACAAGGAGGTGTCGATACACGCCCGCCGGCCGCACGCGGTCCTGTCCCCCTCCCTCCCAGCCCTGGGGCCACCTTGCCGCCACGGCCTCACCTCGCAGTGGTTGTCCAGCTTGGTCAGCGAGATGTCCATGCTCTGGTGCTGTTCCTTCAGCTGGTCGAAGCGCGCCTGCCAGCGGTTCAGCTCCAACTGCGAGTTGTTCAGAGAGGTCTTCAGCTCCTTGGTGTGCGAGTGCAGCTCCTCGTACTCCCCCTTCAGCTGCTGGTGCAGGAAGTTGACCCTGCGGAGTGCAGAACCACAAGGCCAAGGGGCTGAAGAGCGTTCCAAAGAGAGAACGGCCTGGTGCCCTGGGCGCTAACCCAGCTCAGACAGCAGCAGGCTGTGCAGCCTCAGACAGAGTGGCAATCTCTCTGGGCCTCAAGTGGTTTTTTTTTTTTTTTTTTAATGTGTAAAGTGAGAGAGTTGAGCAAAATTGCTGGTTTTCAAACTGTGTTTTTTGGGGTTCTATGAGTGTAACCTTGGTGCCAACACACTGGTCTTGGAGGAGTCTGAACAGGCAAGCTCAGAGATCTTTGATCAGGCATCTCTGCTACCAGCCTTTGTATGTTATGACTTCAGCATCTTACTATGATTTTAGCATCTCAGCATACTTGGAAAAAATAATTCTATTAAAAAGTCTATATCTATCTATCTATCTGAGAGACAGAGAGCCCACACACATGAGTGAGCCAGGTGTGGTGATACATGCCTGTAATCCCAGTACTTGGGAGGCTGAGACAGGACGATCATAGGTTCAAGGCCAGCCTCAGCAACTTAGCAAGACCCTCAGCAACTTAGTAAGACCCTGTTTCAAAATAAAAAATAAAACAGGGCTAGGGTTATAGCATGGAGAGAGAATGCCCCTGGGTTCAATCCCCAGTACCAAAACAAATAAATAAATGTAAACACTGAACCAAAACAATTTTGCTCTGAAAGTTTGTCTATGCACAGTTCTTCTTCCCAAGTCCAAGCTCCTAGTTCCAATTCCTAAGATAATAAAATAGGGTGAGATGGCAAAGTATTATGTAAATCCACTAAAATTGCCATCATCCTCATACATACATACATACAAGCCAATGAGGCTTTCTCATATGACTGAGATCAGGAAGCTCATGTATCTAACTTGGCCTGTATAATTTTATTTATTTATTTACTTTTGTGATACTGGGGACTGAACCCAGGGGCATTCTTCCTCTGAGCTATACTCCTAGCTCTTTTTTTTTTTTTTTTTTTTTTTGTGGTACTGGGGGTTGAACCCAGGGACATTCTACCTCCGAGCTACACCCCCAGCCCTATTTTTTATTCTTTATTTTGAAACCAAGTCTCACTAAGTTGCGGAGTGCCTCACTAGGTAGCTGAGGCTGGCCGCGAACCCAGATCCTCCGGTCTCAGCCTCCCGAATGCTGGGATTACAAGCGTGCGCCACCACGCCCGGCTTACTCCTAGCTCTTTTTAGTTTGAAACAAGATCTCACTAAGTTGCTCAAGGCCTTGTGAAATTGCTGAGGCTGGCTTCAAAACTGCAATCCTCCCATCTCAGCCTCCCCAGTACTGGGATTACAGGTGTGCGCCAAGATGCCTGGCTTATTTAAAAACGAAGTTTCACACCAATCCCTAGAGTCCAGCTCCTGAGAGAACATAAACCTAAGGAATGAAGGGGCAGTTTAGGCCCAACTCCCCCTTGCCACTGTCGAACTGCAGCTGCCCCTAGGAAGTGCGCGCTCTCGGGTTCACCTGCTGTCACCGCAGGCACCCGAGTTTGAAACCCACAGTACACGGTAGCGGGAGGATACAGGAGGAGGCAGAGCTTTATACTGTCAAGACTTTGGAATGAGACAAGACCTGGATTTAATCCTGACTCTGACACTTAACCAGAGCATTAGCCTTGAATACTTTATGTACAGATAATTAACTGCACAGTCGATGCTCAATATGCATAAGTTATAAAATTGCTGCAAGCACTGAATTAGTGAATACTGAACCACTGCTGTGAGGAAAATCACAGGATCCGGTTCCTGCAAGCCTCTGGTCCCATTTCTGTCAACTAATCAATATGTAACTTCATTTGATGTGGGTTTCTGTTTAAAGGCGCCTTATGTAAGACACTCACAGTCAATAGCACTGTAAGTCCTACCTGACGGAGTTTATCTGACACACATATATTTTCTCCATTAGGCAGATGGCAGCCTTTTTTGGTCTCAGGGACACTAGTCAATACTTCAGCACCATGCCTGGGAGGGCATTTAAATGGCAAGCTCATGACGCCCCCACCCCCACCCAAGCACAAAACACAAAAAAACGTGATACTAAATAGGGCTGGTTCGCGGCCAGCCTCAGCTACCTAGTGAGACCCTCCGCAACTTAGTGAGACCCTGTTTCAAAATAAAGAATAAAAAATAGGGCTGGGGGTATAGCTTGGAGGTAGAATGTCCCTGAGTTCAATCCCCAGTACTGCAAAAAAATAAATAAACAAACAGGGCTGGAAAAGGACTTCTGTTCACAGCAGGAGCTAAAACAAGAAGGCAGGGCAGAGCCGGGTGTGGTGGCGCATGCTTGTAATCCCAGCATCTGGGAGTCTGAGACCGGAGGATCCAGGTTTACAGCCAGCCTCAGCTACCCAGTGAGGCACTCTGCAACTTAGTGAAACCCAGTTTCAAAATAAAGAATAAAAAATAGGGCTGGGGGTATAGTTCGGAGGTAGAATGCCCCTGAGTTCAATCCCCAGTACAGCAAAAAAAAAAAAAAAGGCAGAGCATCACGCACTCGCTCTTGGCTGGGAACGTGTGGGTCTGGCGACTCAAGTACTTTGTGGACTCTATGCATGTCCACCAAAGCCCTGTGAGCATTGCTTGTGGTGTTATGAATAAATGCTAGCAAGGAGGTGAAGTCACAGGCACGGAATCCGTGCACGAGGATCAGCGGTACAGACGCCTCTGTGAGAGCGCTGCCGGCTTAAGATGAGTGCTGAAAACACCTGCCCTGAAACGGCCATGGCCACAAGCGGGAGGTGAGGAGGTGAGATCCACCAAACCACTGGCCGGAGTCACCCCTTCACCTTTGCCTAGCCGGCTGCTACCATGACAGGGTTCACAAAAACACACAACCACCAAGGAACTCGCTCGACCTTCCCTCGCTGCCAAGCGGGACCGGTCTGCACGGCCACAGCTGCCCGAGACGGGGCAGGACCCGGGCAGCGCCCACCTGTCCAGTTCAGCCCGCAGCCTCTGGTTCTCGCCGGTGGTGACGGCGCTGGTCCTCTGCTCCTGCTGCAGTGCCTGCCGCTCGGCCGTCAGGACCCTCTCCATCTCGTCCAGCTCCGCCTTGTGCTTCAGCAGGTCGCCGTGCCTGCGGGAGGGAGACAACTCGGGGGTTGGCGGGGGTTTGGCCTGGACCTTCTCTCCTTGAGGGTAACGCACACCCAGAGCAGATGGCATTCCTCCGGAGACCCCCTGGCAGAAGAGAGCGGCGCCGGGCAGCGGGGAGAGAGGCAGCCAGCGTTGGAGGAGCAAGACGGGACTGCTGGAGTGGTGTCAGGCCACTGCCCCGCCCTGGGCTCAGAAACCTCTTCCATTGACATGTCCCCGTGGTCCCTTTGATTCCCTGTCAAAGCAGCCCCCTCCTGGAGGGTTGCACTCTGAACCCCACGCCCTTCTCTTTTAGGGAATTATAAGTTAAGTTGGTAGGTGGTTCACTAAGTACAAATAGATCTAAAGGAAACCACAAAATAAACAGCTGAATTCTACCGCATGTAACAGCTGACCCCCCTCACCAGCCCTTCCCGCCCTCTTGGGACCAGTGTCTGCTTGTTTCTAGTCTGTCCCTCCTGGGGACACGGGCTTGTCCAAGCTGCCATGGCCAGCCGTCCTCTCCTCAGGGACCCCTGCCACGCCCTTCCCCTCGGGGCCTTCAATCTCCTCCACACTCACTCCTTGCGGCTGCACAGCCATTTCTCAGGGGCAGGGGAGCACAAGGACTGAGTCCCTAGCAAGCCCTGGCCGCTTCTCACACCCTCCTAGAAACTTCTGTGTTCCCAGATGACCCAGGATCCCCACTGCCCCCGTCCGAGGGTCTGTAGTCTGAGAGCAGGAGGGGTCTGAGGCACAACACTTCAATCATCCCTGTTCAGGCAATCCAGACCCTACACACCCCCTCCCTTCTAAGTGTGCCTCCCTTGGAGGGTTCCACGGAGACCACCAGGATTGCCAGCCTCAGTCTGCAGACCTCCAGGCCCACGCTGTGCCTGTCCCATCTCACATGGGGATACAACCAGGAAACTTGTTAATTATATTTTTTTTGTGGTACCAGAGATTGAACCTAGGGGTATTCTACCTCTGAGCTATACCCCACCCCTCCTTTTTTATTCTTTATTTTGAAATAGGGTCTAAGTTGCAGAGCGCCTCACAAGTAGCTGAAGCTGGCCGTGAACGTGCCACCATGCCCAGCTACGACACTTGCTTAAACTAATGTTTGTGAAGCCTTCAGCTATATGGCGGAGGCTGCCCCGATGTATCAAAGGACAGAGCTGGGACTAGGGGATCTGCCTGGCTTTCAGAGTGGGGACCTTTTTCAAACAGGCTAACGGTGCTGGAAAAAAATCATCCAAGTGATGAGGGTCCCAGACAACCATGAAGGTTCCCAACACAGTAAGTATCTGTTCGGGAGTGGAGGAGTGAGCTGCCCACGCAAGTGTCGAATGAAAAGAATACAGAACCATCATCCTGCACTGTAGGTGCCTACACCCAAAAGCCTGCAGCCTTGCCGACAGACGAGGGGCGCAGGCCACCTGTCCAGCCAGCAGAACATATGGAGCAACCGTGGGGAAGGACATGGACTACCCTCAGGACCAGTCCAAACTCCACCTGCAAAACCCGCCCCCTCTGAATGGACATGAAGGATATAAGAAGACACTATTCTAATGCAGTCTATCGGGACTCTTCATGGAAGCGCCGGAGGAGCGGGGCATCGTGCTGATCAGAGTTCTGTGAACATCGAGTTCCACAACTAGACACTGTGCCTGCCTGTGACCTCAGTGAGTACGGGATTGATGTGGGGTGGGCGAAGGTGCCAGGAGGCAGAAGAGGCACCTTTTGGCAGGAAGGAGCAAGGGTCCTCGGCGGTGCTGAGGGAGATGAGATGGGCAAAGGTGGAGGAGAGCTCCAGATGGAGGCAAAAGGACACACTGGGAGAGCAAGGCAACCCAACTGGCTGCGTGCTCACAACCACGGGCATCATCAGCGCCCACACAAGGTTCTGACTCCGATGATGGAAACTTCCTGCACACCAGCGGCTCCCCCGAGAGAACCAATGCTTGCCTAGCCCGGTCCCCCTACTGCAGCTGATCAAAGGAGATGCTGTGGCAGCCACCTCCCGAGCAAAGGGAACAGACGGCTGTTCCCTCCTGCTCCGGCCCCTGTGTCTGAGCGTCCCTCTCTGTCTCCCCTGCCTCTGGAGAGGGCATCGCATCCCACTCCTCTCTGGATCCTGCAGCACCTGCCCAGGGGCCCCGGGGTGGAGCTCAGCCAATGGCGGTTGATTTATGGACACAAAACCCAGGAACCGCAATTACCAAGAGTGCAAAGTTAAGAGCTATTACTCTAATGTATGCAAATTTCACCCCCAAAAAAGAGATGTGGGGTAGAAAGCAGAAGGTGTAAATGGAACAAGAATGGCAGCAGGTGGGCTGTAACTGTAGAACACGGGTGACCAAAAGTTTACAAGTTTATGAAAAGAAAAAGTGAGCAAGGCAGACCCTGAAATGAGAGAAGACCTGAGGAGCCAGGGGCGCAAGCCTGCGTGCAGCAGCTTCGGGTTTCCTCCTGACGGCTGCTGGGAGAGGAAAGGGGTGAGGACCAAGTCTTTGGGAGAATGGGGCAGGAGTCGGCCCCCTTCTCCCCCCAGGTCCCCCTGCCGCTCAGTACTGGCCGCACAAACTTCAAATTGCTAAAGGTGACGTTTCATTTCCTTCCCTTTGGGAAAGCTCAGGTGCCCCAACAATGGGGAGCAGCGAGCCAAAAGGAAATGAGGGGGTGCAGCTGGGAGGCACAGCTCTTGTCTAGCACGTGCGAGGCCCCGAGTGTGAGCCCAGAGACCCCACGTACACACACATACACACACGCAGCAGGAAACACAGGGAGTGACGGAGGCCCAGTCCTCTGGGGCAGTCTGACAGACTCACTGCACCAGTTAAAGCTCTCCCCCTCCTCCCAGGCCCCCAGCCCCACCTGTCGCCCAGCTCCTTGTGCTCCAGCTCCAGGTTCCGGTGTAGCGTCTTCAGGCAGCTGTGCTGGCGGATGAGGGCCTCGTACTCAGAGGACTGGCGCTCGTGCAGGGTGCCCAGGTGCTCGTGGTCCTGCAGCAGGGCCTCGTAGGCGGCCGCCAGCTGCTCATGCTGCCTCTGCAGGCCCTCGTGCTCGGCCTCCTTGGCCGTCTGCTGGCTCTGCAGCAGCGCGTACTGGGCAGTGAGCGAGGCGCTCTGGGAGCTCAGTGTCGAGTTCTCCACCTGCCAGGGGAGAGCCGTAGGTGGTGAGTGGCCAGAGACAGACACCCACACAGCGGGGACCCCGGGGAGGGGCAGGCCAGGCCCAGAACGGAAAGGCTCGCTCTGGGAGCAGCTCACGTGGACTCTGAGATGCTGCAGCCGTCCTGAGCTGCTCTCTGGTTCACAGCTCTGTGTGCGCTCACTAGCGGTGATGTGCCTTTATTTGTAGTACTGGGCATTGAACCCAGGGACACTCTACCGCTGAGCTACATCTCCAGCCCTTTATCTTTTTTCCTTTGAGACAGGGTCTTGCTAAGGTGTACCAGGCCTCAAACTTGTGATCCTGTGATCCTCCTATCCTACTGCTTTAGCCTTTTGGGTAGCATGTACCACAATATCTGGCTAATTATCGTGTGTGTGTGTGTGTGTGTGTGTGTGTGTGTGTGTGTGTGTGTGTTTTACTGGGGATTGAACCCAGGGGCATGCTACCTCTGAATTACACTCTCAGCCTTTTTTTATTTTAAACTGGGTATTACTACGTTGCTGAGGACTACATTGCCAAGGCTGTCCTCGAACCTGCAATCCTCCTGTCTCAGCTTCCCAAGTACTAGGGTTTCAAGCATGCATCACCATGCCCAACTAAACCTTTATTCTTTTGGTGGTGGTAGTGGGGAATGAACCTAGGGTCATTCTACCTCCAAGCTACCCCCCAGTCCCTTATTATTAGTAATTTTTTTTCTGTTGTTGTTTTGTGGTACTAGGGATTGAGCCCATGGGCATTCTACCACTGAGCTATACCCCTAGTCCTAGTTTTTATTCTTTATTTTGAAATAGGATCCTACTAAGTTGTGGAGGGCCTCACTAAGTAGCTGAGACTGGCCGTGAACCTGGATCCTCCGGTCTCAGCCTCTCAAGTACTGGGATTACAAGCATGCACCACCACGCCTGGCTTATTATTAGTTTTGAAACAGGGTTTTGCTAGGTTGCTGAGAGTCTTACTATGTTTCTGAGGCTGGTCTCAAACCTGTGATCTTCCTGTCTTGGCCTCCCAAGTACTGGGACTACAGGCGTGTGCCACCAAGACTGGTTTAACTCTATTTTTAAGAGCCTATTTTCTAGAATTAGTAGACAGAACATCCGTAAGAATACAGAATACCTGAACAAAACTGTCAACCAATTTAGTATAATTGTTATTGATAGACCACTCCACCCAACATCTAAAATAATTAGAAAACTGCACAGAGCCAGAACTACCCTGATAGTAAAACTGACGACTTTTACAGAACAAAACAACAAACCAGTATCATATTTTCTTGTTTTAATAGAACAACTGCCAACCTCTTTGCCAAACAGTTTCCTGTCCCTGTCCCACACGGAATCAATCTTCAAACTTTTCTCAGAAACTGCCTTAATGAACGGTGATTCATTTTCTCACCATTACCTAACCATAAATAAAACCAGCATCATCAGTGGCACAGAACACTGCGCCCCCCGCAGTCAGGGAGCTACTGTGTGGCCGACTCCGCTTATCAATGGCCCTGCAAGGTTGAACCAAACTCATTCAGTCTCCAAATCTCTTTTCAAAGTCATCCCTCATCATATCTCAAGGATCAGACTTTGGGAAACACGGACAAGAATGTAAGCAAAAGCAGAAAAACTAAGCTTATCACCTGTGCAGGTCAACCCTTGAAACTGGCCTCTGAGCCACCCTCACCTTCCGAGCCCCCTGACTGCCATGAGCCCCCTGAAGATAAAGCCTGCCCGGCTCCCCGGTACCTGCAGCGTGGCGGTCTGGGTCTGCAGCGTGCTGGTGCGCTCCTGCAGGAAGGCGCTCTGCTTCTGCAGCGTCAGGATCTGAGTGCTGAAGGCTGCGTTCTGCGTCTCCAAGTGCTGCAGCTGCTCCCTCAGCAGCTGCTTCTCTGCCTGCAGAGCTGCGTTCTAGGGGACAGGAAAGCTGATCAGATACCAGTGGGGCAAGCGCCAACCCCCACGGGCACCTGAGCTGGGAGGATCCCTCAAGGTTGACACAGGTCAACGCCAGGCTCCACTGGGTGCGGGAAGGAACAATTTCCCTCTCTGAAAGGACAGTCAATAGGATTTTTAAAGGCCAGGCCACACACGCAGGGTTGCTGCCTGGGACCTGAGGAGCGAGGGCTCTGGGGCACGCTGGAGCTAAAGCCGCTTCCCCTCCCTTTCTTGGTGTTCTTTGTTTCCCTGGAGTACCCCGAGGTGCTCTTCTGTGAGCTGGGTCCACTTTCTGTTGGTTGCAACCCCGAGTCTCTCAGGAGAGGGAGTTGAAGCCCCTGCTGGCTACAGTTCACCCTGCTCTGGAGGACAGCAGGTGGGATAAGGCACTTCACAGACGTGAGACTAATAAACACCGTGTCACTTAGGCCACCAAACAGGCACGGGGCCGGGACTCCGGAGCCACAGGCTTGTGGGACCCCTTTGGTAGCACGGGCTTTGGGAGACTCTCTTAAGCTCTGTCTCAGCTTTCTCATTTGCCCATAATCAAAATCATCCCTGTGGACTTTATAAAGTCATTGTTGGGAATCAAATAAGACCAGAGGAATAGACACGTTGCGAACTTCTACGGAGGGCCAGAGAGTAAATTCTTTTGGGTTCTCCAGCTGTACTGTCCCTATCTAAACCACCGAATGCTGCCACTGGAATAGAAAGCACTCCAGACGATATATTAAAAGGGGGAGTGGCTGTGTTCCAATAAAACTTTATTTATAAGCACAGCTGGGGGTCACGGCACAGGTGGGGAACAGCCCTGAAAGACACACCACTACAGGAACAGAGGCTGATGAGTAAGCCACAGGCCGAGTCCTGTCACAGGAGGCAGGCAGCGATGCCCCATGGGAGAATGCAGGCGCGCCCCTTGGGCTAGACACTCGGAAGGAACTGCAAGAGAAAAGGTGCCCAGAGGGCCTGCCAGGACAGCTCAGGAAGCGTCGAGCTGGACAGATAAATCTCAACAGACTCTGACGTCCTGTGTACTTTGTGGTAATAATGTGTCACTGGTGTGAGTGCTAACAGGATGGTCCCTGCCCACTCACATTCCGCTCCAGCTCGATGGCCCGGTCCTTCACTCGGAGCAGCTCCATCGTGGCCTCCTTGTGGCCGGGTCCCCAGGCCTCCTGCTCCTGGTGACCGCTCACCGACTTGCCTGCAGGGCCCCTGAGCGAGTTCTGCACATGCGCCCCGTCCGCCTGTGTCTGCCTGAGCCGCTCATGCTCCTCTTTCACCTGTGGGCACGGCAACAGGAAAGGAGGCTCGAGGCAGGAAGAGGCCCGGCCTGGAGCCCTGCCGGTGGCCGAGGATGCCAAAGCCTCAGATGCCCACCGGCTCATCCCAGGGCGGGAACCGGACGCCCTCCTTTTGCTTCTGTAGGAAAGGGCCCTGTGTGCTCCCCTCCTGTTCAGAGATGAGGGGCAGGGCGGGGCTGGAACCCGTGCCTGCCCTTTCCCTGCCTCAGTCACATGAGTGGCAGGTCTCCTTGCTCTCCTGACCTCTGCCTTCTATGCCTCAAAACAGGGAGCTGGAGACAGGCATGAGGCAGCCTTCCATCTCACCAAGTCCCGCCAGCGCTACCATGCCTTCCCCCAGATTCAATCCCACAGCCAGGAAACATGCCACATGTTCAAAAAGGGACAGGAGCTGGGGGGGGTGGCACACACTCGTAATCCCAGTACTTAGGAGGCTGAGACCAGAGGATCAGGGTTCATGGACAGCCTCAGCTATTTAGTGAGGCCCTCCACAACTTTGTGAGACCTTGTTTCAAAATAAAGAATAAAAAAAAAATAGAACTGGGGTTGTCGCTTGGAGGTAGAATGCCCCTGGGTTCAATCCTCAGTACTGCAAAAAAAAAAAAAAAAAAAAAAAAGGTACAGGAGATCATATGTGTGCATGTGGAGAGCACAGGTATGCATGGAGTGTGTCCACACACAGGTAGAGATTGTATGTGCAGAGAGCATGTGCATGTGTGTGTGCATGTGGAGAGCGCCCTCTCCATCGACACTTGTGGGCAATGTGTGTATGTGTGTGAAGCACATGTCTGTGTATTTATGAACGTGCTTGCACATGTGAAGCATGTATGTGTAGACATGTGCACACCCTCACCAGGCCCTGCTCCACCTGAGGGTGCCCTTGAGACCCTGCAGGCCTCTGCTCGGGGCCCAGAGCTCAGTGGCACCAGGTTCTCCTGGCACATCCTGCACCCCGCCCAGCAGACGCAGCTCCCTCAATGTCCCTGCCCCAGGACACGGGCTCCAGGCCACCCTGTGCCACCCAGGCGAGGGGCAGGGAAGCCAAGGCTGGGACCTGGGGGTGGCCGCGGCTCAGCCCCCGGCGCCCTCACCATCTGCAGCTCGCTCTGTAGCTGGTGGTTCAGGCTGGCTTTCTCTTCTATCTGTGCCTCCAAGAACACAATCTTTTCTTCTTTCATGGCCAGTGCTTTTTTTAATGTCGATTCATTTCTGTCTTCCAAAAGCTTGTATTTTCTGAAAAATACAAAGATATGACTATTTTTTACCTGCCTCTTCACCTCCACTCCAGCCTCCTTACCCCAGCACACCCCGCTCCCGTCAAGCTACTTTCCCGCAGCACCTGCAGCAAGTGGCCCAGGAGGACGTGGGGGCCAAGCCCACCATGCAGAGCCCTTCCCCAGCCCTGACACACCTGAGACACCCTCCCCCGCAACAATGCTACATTTACAGTCACTGTTTTGGGGAAGTGTTATCTTGGCCATTTTACAGACGGGGAAATTGAGTCTCAGAAAGGCTAAGCAATTTGCCCAAGTTTACAGTGGCAGGTACATGGTAAGTGCCGCAGCCTTTCCATCACACCAGGCATGATTAGCAGGTATGTGTGTCTTGCTGGTTACAACAAAAAGTCCAAGATATTGGAGTTCCTTGAAAAATGAGACTATCTAAGAAAGTATGGCTGGGAAAAGCTATAGCAGGCCAATCAGAAACACGATGTCTTGAGTTGGGGGTCTGGCTTGGTCACTGAATGCTTGCCTAGTACACGGAAGGCCCTGGGTTTGAACCTCAGCAACACACACACACACACATACAGAATTTCCTTCCATGGCTCCCTGAAAACCTCCAAGGGCAAGAAAGACCCGGACTGCAAAGAGCTCAAGGAGCCACATGAACAGTCAACAGAGGTCTGGGCTGGGGGCAGAGGGAAGTGCGACCACAAGGGAAACAGTCCTCACGTGTCACCATGGCTGCCATCATCCTGCAGCAGCAGCTCCTTGCTGAGGCCGACCTTCTCCAGCTCCTGACTCAGTTTGTCCAGCTCACCAGTCAGCTGCTGGCTCTTCAACTTCTCCAGGACCAGGTCCTGCAAAAACAGGAGACACGGGCATGGCGCAGGAGCTGGGCAGGATCAGAGCTGGGAGGCAGAGGCCAGGGGTTTGATTTTTGATGATCTAATTCCTTTTTTTTTTTTTTTTGGTACTGGGAATTGAACCCAGGGGCATTCTACCTTCAAGCAATACCCCGACCACTTTTTATTTTTATTCTGCACAGGGTCTCACAGAGATTAAAGATGGCAGAATAGGGGAAGATAGTGTGTTTCAGGTGCTCCAAGACTCGGAACTCAACCAATGGGGAGACTGCTTCTTGGCAAGGGAAGAAACAGGGTCTCGCTAAGTTGCTAAGGCTGGCCTCGAACCTGTGATCCTTCAGTCTCAGCTTCTGGGATAACAAGAGTGAGCCACAGCAGCTGCTGATTAATGGAACAACAAGTAATTAAACACTTGCTGTAGACAATTTGTAGCATAAAAAAGTAAAAGAGAGGCGAGATTACATTTTAAACCTTGGTTTGGCTAACTTTTCCAAATGTGGGTGCTCAGCCCAGGTGCTACGTCCCGTGCTAACCCCTCAACTTCCACCCCTCTGTGAAGCTCTCTAAAGGTAGCCCTCCTCATACCCCCCTGGCCCCCCACCCCCATTTCCTGACTGGTGCCACAGCTATTTGCATGCATATTTAGCCCTCCTTCCAAGCCACTGTCAGGATGGCAACAAGTTACACCCACCATCTCCTCCCCCCTGAATTCCCGTCACCCTGTAGTAGTTGAAGCCAAGTGACCAGTGGCTGTGGCTGGGTATGACCCAGGGGTCTGCTTCATGCACTGTGTGACCTTCTAGCTGCCTAGGCCTGGGGTGGAGGGGGTGGAGCCACAAGACCAAAGCGGCCCACACTGCAGAGTCCCACCCAGCACAGAGGGCGGCACAAAACTCTCAGCAACCTAGCGAGACCCTGTTTCAATCCTCAGTACCTATACATAAATCAATTAATAAAATGGTGGGGGCTGGGGCCATAGCTCCGTAAGCATACACAAGGCCCTGGGTTCAAGCCCCAGCAACAAAAAAACAAACAGAAGAAAACAACACAACAGCAGCAAAAGGAAACAAAACACCACAATGGAAAATACTGGCAAGAATCCAGCTGAGTGTGGTGGTGCACACTTGTAATCCCAGTACTTGGGAGGCTGAGACAGGAGGATTCGGGTTCGCGGCCAGCCTCAGCTACTTAGTGAGGCGCTCCACACCTTAGTGAGACCCTGTTTCAAAAATAAAGAACAAAA
>PVLC010002608.1:47084-78086 GCA_004027655.1 Graphiurus murinus
TGGTGGCGCACGCTTGTAATCCCAGCATTCGGGAGGCTGAGACCGGAGGATCCGGGTTCGCGGCCAGCCTCAGCTACCTAGTGAGGCACTCTGCAACTTAGTGAGACCCGGTTTCAAAATAAAGAATAAAAAATAGGGCTGGGGGTATAGCTCGGAGGTAGAACGCCCCTGAGTTCAATCCCCAGTACCACAAAAAAAATAAATAAATAAAAAAAAATAAATAAAGAACAAAAAAATAGGACTGGGGATTTGGCTTGGAGGTAGAATGCCCCTTGGTTCAATCTCCAGTATCTCAAAAAAAAAAGAAAAGAAAATACTGAGAAGAATCTAAAGTGTACCTAAAATGATCACATAAACCGCCGGGTGTGGTGGCGCACGGTTGTAATCCCAGCATTCGGGAGGCTGAGACCGGAGGATCCGGGTTCACGGCCAGCCTCCGCTACCTAGTGAGGCACTCCACAACTTAGCAAGACCCGGTTTCAAAATAAAGAATAAAAAATAGGGCTGGGGATGTAGCTTGGAGGTAGAATGCCCCTGAGTTCAATCCCCAGTACCGTAAAAAAAAAAAAAAAAAAAAAAAAGATCACAAACCCACAGGATGGCTTCGAGACCTACTTAAGGTGAGAAAAGATATAACAAAATTAATTTTAAAACTGAATAGCTTAGCCGGGCGTGGTGGCACACGCTTGTAATCCCAGTATTTGGGAGTTTGAGACAGAAAGATCCAGGTTCGTGGCCAGCCTCAGCTACTTAGTGAGGCCCTCTGCATCTTAGTGAGACTCTGTTTCAAAATAAAGAATAAAAAATAGGTCTGGGGGTGTAGCTCGGAGGTAGAATGCCTCTGGGTTCAATCCCCAATACCAAAAAAAAAAAAAAAAAAAAAAAAAAAAAAGACTGAATAGCTCAACTCTGTACATAGTCTAGTATGGGGAATGAGCACAGGATTTCTTGAATTTACAATTAAATTTTGAATTTTGGCCTCTCCTGGGGGCTGGCAATGCTAATGCTCTCTCGATGCCGGGCCGGGTGACAAGCCCTGGCTCCCAGTCCACCCCTCCCTGTGGGAGGGAGGACCGACCCCCTCCAGTGCACCCTGTGGCTCGGCTGGGATGTGGGGCAGGTTAGGTGCGTTGAGGGCGTTCTCTTTCTATGACAGCTTCAACCTAGGATGGGTTTGTCAGGTAGTCGAGGAGCGTTTGTGTGATGCACAGAGGAAATAATGAAGTGAGAGAAACCAAACTATTAGCGGTAACTACTTAGCCTGCCTCTGGGTAGTAAGGTGGCAGTACATGACCTTTACTGGGCTCTACGTGTTCATGGAGGACACACGTGCTCCCCTTCTGTTCTGAAGCCAGCCCCTCCCGCCAGCCTCCCGCTGCTGGGCCCAGCTCACCTCCCTCAGGGTGGTCAGTGTCCTTGTGTGCATGGTGACCTGCTTGGTGAGGTCCCTGTTGTCCTTCTCCAGCTCCTTCAGCTTGCCGGCCGCGTCCCGGCAGCGGGCCAGCTCCTTGTCCAGCGCGCGGCTCTCCTTCTCGGCCGCCGACAGCTTGGCGGCGCTGTCATCCAGGACCGCGTCCTTGAGCTCCACCTGCTGCCACAGCCGCTTGGCCTCCTTCTCCAGCAGCTTCTTGTCTTTCTCGAGCTGGGCCACCTCCTGCTCCAGGGCCTTCCTGTCCCTCTCGGATCGCTCCAGCTGCTTGTCGGCCAGCCGCAGGGCCTCCAGGTCTCGCCGCAGGGCCTGGTGCTCGGCCTCCAGCTCGGCCAGCTCCCTGGCCAGGGCCTGCGACTTGTGGCCGCTGCCCTCCAGGCTCTGCTGCAGCCGGAGGTTCTCGGCGCTCACGCTCTGGTAGCTGAGCTCCAGGCGCTCCGCCTTCTTGCTCAGGGCCTTCAGCAGCTCCACGCTCTTCCGCAGCTCCTCCTTCTCCTGCTCCAGCTGCTGGTTCTCCTTCTCGATCTGTGCCATCTTGGCGCTGGTGAAGCGCATGGTCTCCACCATCCTGCGCAGCTCCAGGTTCTCCTCGTCCAGCTGCTTGTTGTCCCGCTCGAGGCCCTCGAGCTGCACAGACACGTTCTGCAGGGTGTCCAGCGACTTCCTCAGCGTGCGGTTCTCCAGCTCCAGGCCCTGGCTCTGGTGCTCCAGGGCCTCCACCTTCTCAGTCACCGTCTTCAGGGAGGTCACCTTCTTGGCCAGCCGCTCGTTCTCCTTCTCCAGCCGGCGCAGCTCCTTCTCCAACGTCTCCGCCCGCTCGCCCTTCTCCTTGGCCTGCTCCAGGTCCCTGTGCAGCTGCTGCTTCTCCAGCTCCAGCTGGCTGAGTTTGCTGCCGGCCTCTGTCACTGCCTGGTGGAGGGCTCTGTTCTCCTTCTCCGAGTCCTTCCCACGGGCCTCGCTGCTGACCTGTGACCTCTCCCGCAGTGACCACACGGCTCGATGGAGGTTGTCCTTCTCCTGCTCCAGATCCTTGATCTGCGGGAAAAGGCAGCAGCATGGCCCGGGCTGTCGCACAAACCCACACCAGGGATCTGGGCTCACACCGGGGGCCGTGGAAAGCAAAGGCCTCCAGTGACCAACCTGCTGTGCACCCGATCCCATCCCAACACTCCCCAGGGGCCCGGTACAGACACAGGTGAAGGCACAGATCTGAGTGCTGACACAAGTCCAGGATGCTCGGTGCACCTCGCATGGTTTAAAAAGGTAGATGAGAGCCGGGCGTGGTGGCGCATGCCTGCAATCCCAGGACTTAGGAGGCTGAGACAGGAGGACCACAGGTCCCAGGATAGCCTCAGCAACTTAGCAAGACTCTCAGCAACCCAGCAAGACCCTGTTTCCAAACAGAAAAACAAAAAGAGCTGAAGGTATAGCTTGGAGGTAGAATGCCCCTGGGTTCAATCCCCAGTACCACACACACGCAAAAATAAATAAATATTGTTTAAAAATAATAAAAGGTAAATGATTTTCTCTCCCTTACTTACAAGTTCCAGTGATTTCCCTTGGTCCCTTTTGTCATGGCCGGCAGGACCCCAGTGACCAGGCCCTGCCCACCTCTGCGGCCTCCACATTGGGCTCCCTCTCTCTGCTCATGGCTCCAAGCTTCTTCCTACCGTGGACACTTTGCACATGCCGTTCCCTCTGACTTGAGCACTTTCCCTCTGGCCTTTGCTTAGCCTCACTGGACCCGTGTCATCCTAAAGAAGCCTCGTCTAATGGCTCTAAAGGGCCCCAGTACTGGCTCTCCCTGTACGCCATCTCTCCCTCAGCACGTAGCACATACCCGGCTCATGGTGCCAGCCACCTGGTGGTTTGCTGTCCGGGCTGTGAGCTACACGGGGGCAGGGCCCTGATTGTCTTCCCACCACAGGTAGCGGCATTCCAACCTGCTTCTCTCCACCCCTGCTCTACTAGAGGCTGAAAACCAAAATCCTTGCCAACCGGCCTTCCCCGCAGGTGGAGGGGCCAACGTGCCGTCCACAGACGGTCCTGCAGAGGCTTCCCGTTGCTTCTTGCCCCCCACTTTCTTACTGGCTGGATTTTGGGGATGCTTAGCAGCCACTGCTAAGGCTGTTAGGGCAGTGAAGACAGCCCCATCCCGTACCAGCCCTGGGCGGCCCGCCCGGGACTCCCTGTGGCGTGGGTTAAATGAAGGTGCATTGGGGACATTTGGAGCTGGGACCTCCTCTGCCCGGGCAGCTGTCCTGCACACCACGGAATGTTTAGCCGCCTCCTCGACCTCCGCCCACCACCTGCCAGGCGCAGCGCCTACCTGCCTGGCCTTGTCCGCCTTCAGGGTCTCCATGTCGCTCTGCAGCTGCTCCTTCTCCCGGATCAGCTCCTCGCTGAGGGTCTCCAAGTCTTGGTTGCTCTGCTTTTCTCTCTCCAGCTGGGTCTGTAACTTTTCGATCTGCAGAGCCAAAAGACAGTCTTACCAAGTATGTTTTAAAGCAGGGTGAAAACCTCTCAGCCCGAGTACTCCAACGGGCCCTTCCTCCAGGAAAAAGGTCCTGGCACTTTTCTGTAGCGGCCTCCTCACACCCTTAAGCTTCCAACTCATAGCCCAAGACCTGTGTGCTTCCTGGCTGGTGATAAGAGAAAGGTCACCGGGCACCAGCCTGCCCTCGTCCCTCCTGGACTCATGGTGCTGTCACGTGCTCAACTGCATGGCCTCTTGCTGCTGCTGTGTGTGTGTGTGTGTGTGTGTGTGTGTGTGTGTGTGTGTGTGTGTATAACTGGGGATGGAACCCAGGGGCATTCTACCTCTGAGCTACACCACCAGCTCTAATTTTCATTCTTCATTTTGAAACAGGGTCTCACTAAGTTGCGGAGGGCCTCACTAAGTAGCTAAGGCTGGCTGCAAACCCACAATCCTCCTGTCGTAACCACCTGTGCCACTGTGCCTGGCTTCTCCTGCTTCTTACTTGGCCTCGTCCACTCCCCCCCAGGCCACCGCCACCGTTCACACTACAGGGACTTGGGCTCAAACACTTTCTTGTCCTCCACCCTGCCTTGGGTGGTGAAGGCATCCAACTCTTCAGAGACATACTCTTATTTTGTTACCTTTCAGAGAAATCTGCCACTAAGCCTGACCCTTTCTACCCACTGGTCCTCAGACACGTGCCCAGCGCCCCTGCCCCAGCATCCCACCTGGACAACCACCCAGATATCCCCTGATACCAGGTACTTATGCTGGGCCCACGTGTGCCCAAGCACCCCAGAACATGAGCTACCTAGATCAGTGCAGGGCTCCGCACACCTCACGGTGCGTGCTAAGTCACAGCTTCTGACTCGGCAGGGCCTGTGACCGGGCCCCAGCTGAGTCTTAAAGGCTGGGCTGTCCCTCCTGGAGAAGATGCCTTCCCCCTCTCTGCCTCTAGCTTTATACTGACTTGGGTTCAGTTCTCGAGCCAGGGAGAAATGAATCCTTATTCTCAGAGGAAGAGGGGCCCTCTTTAGGGAAATCCTGAGAAGGAAGGAGGCACCCATCTCAAGATGTCTGCTGAGGCAGAGGAGCAAGGCTGGTGCCGCCCTTGGGAACTGCAGAGGCGCGGGGGCAGGGTGGGGGAGTGACCCACACCATCCCAGGCAAGATGAGCCTGCAGGCTTTCCGAGGCGGACGCCTGAGGACAGAGGATGGGAGGTTCTCATCATCCAACAGGCCAAGTCCTGGTGTCTCAGCCAGTGTCGGACTGTCCTTTATGAAGATGATTCTCCCACACTAGGCTCACGTGACTCTAAGAAACCCAAATGTGTAGTGCCCTTTCCCAAGCCAATCAGCACCAAAAGACACGGCAGGAGACGGGAGCATCTTCTACAGAGACAGGACAAGCCACGTGAGGCTAAAACACTGCGAGGCCACAGCGCTTCCAAGGACAGGAGGGAAGACAGTGCAGCTGGGAGGTCCCCCCGGCAGGATGGGGTACTCGCCAACCCCACGCAGGGGTGAAGAGCACAGGCAGGACCATGGAGCCCAGGTCTCCGCTCACAGCCCGTTCCTTCACTGTCCCCAAAGCCTTGACAAATGCCACTGTGGGGCTTGGGGGCAAGTTGGGAGGCACCCAGGCCCCAGGAGCCAGTCCTACAAGGGGGCCACCCGCAAGAGTGCTCCCGCCTTCTCCACGGGCTGGAATCTGGAGGCTGGTGTGTTCAAGACCCACCCACTGCACCACCCACAGAGCAAATGCAGTGTCCTCTGTCCCAGGATGACAAGCCCGGGCCCTGCGTCCTGCTCCGCGAGGTCACCTTCTTGCTGAGCTGCTGGTTCTCCTTCTCCAGCTCCCCGCACTTGAGGCCGCTCTCCTCCAGCGCCAGGGAGGTGTCCCGCAGCCCCTGGATGGTGCTCTGGAGGCTCTGGTTCTCCTTCTCCAGCTTCAGGATGCGGCTGGAGGCGCACTCGTTCAGCTCGAACACGAATGACTTCCTGGAGGCTGAGGCACAAAGTCGGTCAGAGCCCAGCTTTCGGGGTGCCTCGGCTTCACTCCACCCGAGCCTGTGGGGAGCCGGGGGGCCCCCTCCTGCTCCTCCACTCCTGTCCTGTGTGGCATTGCCTGAGTCAGTGCCTGGGGGTCCCTCCCCTGGCTCTGCTGAGTTCAGAGAAAGCAACTTGCAGTGCAGGAGCCAATGCCAAAGTTAAAGGCTACCTAACTTATGGGAGCTGGTTACCAGGTGGCTACCTGACTGCCTGGCTTGAGGATGGCAGAAGCCGACAGAGACGGCCAACAGGCGACATTTCCTGTGCCACTCCTGGGGCAGAACGTGTGTGGACTGTGCCACAGGCAGGGTGGAGCCCAGGGTGCCCACCACTTGCCAGCCTGGCAGTTGTGATTGCACAACTATATTGAGTAAAAGTGAAAACCCATGCAAATTGCTTTAAAAATTCTAACCCAGATGAAAATATAAGCTAAACATTAAAAAAAAAAAAAAAAAGGCAGATCAGCTTCAGCTATGCTCTGAGTCTAGACAGCTCGGATACAAAGCAGAGAAGGGAGTGCAGTTCCAAGTCAGGAATGGGAGCTCTCGGCAAGACTTCCTGCTTCAGGCAGGGGCAAGACTTAGGCAAGTCGAGAGACAGTGGAGGTGGGGGCCCACTGCAGAGGGATCAAGGCCGCTCTGTCCCTCCTCTGCCCCACTCACTTCTTGGAGCCTCGTCGCATTCTACCTGGCTGTTTCCGCCCTCCCTCCTGTTCCCCTCCTTATTCATCACCCACAGGCTGTGGGTAGTGGAGGGTGCTGGCTTTCACAGCCACTCACCAATCTGCAAACACGATGTGTGTACTCAGGTCAATCACAAGGGCCAAAAGATGTCTGCACCCCTCTTTAGGTTTCTATACTCCACGAAGGCTAACAGTACAGACCCAACAGGCCAGAGCGTCCTCAAGACCCGAGGCAGTGACCGGCATGGCAGTGGTGCAGGGGCGTGGCGTGCCCCATCCTAGTGCTGATAAACGCAGACACCATGCTTAGAGGGCTCGCCCCCGTTGTGCCACAGCAAGAAACTAGCCCAGCCTAAAATACCTAACCTACAATAAAACTCCACTAACTCAGAGCCTGCCATTGTTTGAATGGTACCTCCGCAGCATTGTTGGGGGGAAAAGAGAACTTATTTAAAATCGTGGTGAAATGTAAATCTATCGTTTTTGCTGTTTTCTCGTGTACAGTACTGTGGCATTGGGTACACTCCCGCTGTTCTGCACCCATCTTCCCAGACTGAAGCTCCATGCATGGAGAATAATTTTTGAAGTTCTCCAAGTCAGACAATGGGACTGATTACAAGCGGTTTATCACTAAAACAACCAAGGGTTTTTTTTACTAAGCACTCTGCTCATTAGCATGCCCAGCGACCGGAATAATCGTTGTGCTTCAGTAAGATAATGGCAGTAGGAACGGCTGCCCCGGCTAGAGTCCCACTGTCTCATCTCACGTGTGATCACAGCGACGCTGCAGGGCAGGCCCCCTGCCCTCCTTCTGCGGATGAGGAAACTGAAGTGTACAGGGGTCAAGTGCCTGCCCCAGGTGCCCAGCTAACAAGGGGCCAGGACTTTAAGCCAGGCCTTTCTGACTCAGCAGCCATTAAGTCATACACTCATAAGTATATTGAGGGGGCAAGGGTGTAGCTCAGTGGGAAAATGTGTACTTAGCACGTATGAGGCCCTAGTTTCAATTCCTAGCACCAGGAAAAATAAATTGTGTGTGTGTATAAAGCATCTGGGGCCAGTGATGGAGGTACATGCCTCTGGTCTCAGCTACTCAGAAGGCTGAGACAGAAGGATCGCTTGCACCAAGTTCAGAGCCAGCATGGGCAACATAGTAAAACTCAATCTCTCTCTCTTTTTTTTTTTGTCATATTGAGGATTGAACTCAGAGGCATTCAACCTTCAAGCTACATCCCCACCCTGATTTTTATTTCTTATTTGGAAACAGGGTCTCGCTAAGTTGATGAGAGTCTCACTACTTGCTGAAGCTGTCCCCAAACCTGCGATCCTCTTGTCTCAGCCTCCCAAGTACAGGGATTATAGGCGTGCACCGCTACACTCAGCTCCAATCTCTTAAAAATAAATATGCCAGGCACAGTGGCACATAATCTCAGTTCTTGGGAGGCTGAGACAGAAGGATCACAGGTTTGAGGCCAGCCTCAGCAACTTGGTGAAACTGTTTCAAAATTTTAAAAAAATTAGAGCTGGGGATGTAGCTCAGAGATAGAATGCCCCTGGGTTCATTCCCCAGCACCACAAAATATATATATTTTAGACAATGATGATGATGAAAATGATGCTCAGGCTTTGCTTGGATTACACCATATTCAAGACAACATTATCACTAAGAATAAGACCATAAAGGTCTCACAAACTATACTGAAAATTCTGTATTGGTGCGGCCTGCCACTCACCAGCCAGCCTGCATCACCTCTCTCCTCCACCAGGGGGCAGAAGTTCCTTCTGATGGACCTGGACCAAAGGCAGGGAGTCTGCAGCTCCCAGAACTAAACACTTTAACGAGCCAATTTTAAGTTCAGAACGGACAGGACCCCTCAAAGAAGAAAAGAAATATTCAGCTATTTCCAGTAACCTTACCGGTATCCTTAAGAACGTTTATCCGAATTTTTAAAAAGCCAAAGCTGAAACAAGCCCAAAGGCCTACCACTCTGCAAAGTGCTAAGTAAACACAGACTTGCAGTGCCAGGTGTGTGGAGGCGCGTGCTATTTTTGAACACAGGAACTAGCCCTATTGTTTGCCGGCTAACTAACTGAGGTCCCCGCCCTTCCTGTGGCTGCCACCTTGTCTGGGAGGCCAGCAGAGGGCTGCAGGCCCTGGAGGGAGGAGGAGGCCTGGCAGATCTGCAGAGAACCTGGGCCTCTGGACCAGCAGCCACTTAGCACCCCCACCCAGAAGCCAGGACAGGCTGCATCCATCCTGCCCAATTATGCAAATGAACAGGGGAAATAATGCTCAGGACACATTTATAGCGGAGATTAGCGACCGCTGGGGACACTGCTGTCATCCAGGGCTTTCAGCCATCCAGGGGCAGGCCTCCGATGTCCTCGGGTATCAGCATGCTGTAATCTGGAAGCTCTTGAATGCCCATAGGGGAAACCGAGAAACCCAGCCCCACTTAATTTGTGTTTCACGTCCTGAAATCTAGGCTGCCGGAGCCCTTGTGTTCTCCCTGGGGAGACCGTAATAAAACCGTTCCAAATGGCACTTGAAGGAAATCATATTTACTGGGGTGAATGGATGGGCCGTCACGGGAGAGTCAGAGCCTCATGGAAGGGCTGGGCCCTCTGCACAAGGATGCAGTGCGGCCTCCCAGGCGCCCGGCGCTACCTACCGTCTGACAGGTCTGCACTCTTGGACAGCTGCTCCAGTTCCCAGCCCAGGTGGGCAGATTCGTTCATGCTCTGCTTCTGCGCAATCTCGAGGACCATGTTTTCTTCCAGCAGCTCCTCAATCCGTTTCTTATCTGTGTCCCGGTCCTAGGACAGGAAGAGGGAAGGAGTGAAGACCGGCCTCTGGACAGGCCTCAGACCCTGGGCATACGTCAGCCACCATCCCTGGCGGATGCACCTGCATGCTTCCAGACAGAGTCAACATAAGTGCTGCACATAGAGCACCGCCATAATAGCGACTGTCACCCAACAGTACCTCACCCTGGACACCTCAATCGCAGAGAGCCCAAGGCCTCTAACTAAATGCTGCTGAACAAAAGGGTCCATTGCACTGGGCCCTAAAGCAGGAACTGTGGTGCCTCCAGAGCAGGCCTGAGGCCCTGAAAGCCGTGAACAGCCCCACACAGCACCGCTCAGTCCACACCAGAAACCCTTCTTGCAAAACGGACACAGGCCCATCCATTTGCCCTCGCAGAAAAGCAACATGGGGAGCCAGTCCTGGCCGTTTCAAGGGTGCAAGGGCCCACTGGAGCCCGCCGAGCAACCCAGCAGCTGAAACATGAGAGGGGGGTGACGCGCCACTGTACCAGCTCCAGGTCGTGAAGTTTGGACTTGAGCTGCAGGTTCTCCTTCTCCAGTTCGTGGACCTTGTCACTGCGGGCCCGGGCGGCAGTCAGCTGCTCCTCCAGCATGGCCTTGGTTTCGATTAAGATGATGTTGTCTTCTCGCAGCTCCTGGCGAGCCAAAGCACACAGGCGCCATCAGACAAAGATGCCGGGTCCTGGCAATGGGATTCTCCACCCCCGGGACCAAGTGACCAGTGCACGCGTGAGCCTGCGGCAGATCTACCTCCACTTCCTATGGCCCTCACCTTTCCTCACGAGGCAAGGGCGAATGACCTTCCCCTACTGAAATCCAGGAATGAAGAAAATACTGCGATTTGGGATGCCAACACTTCCTCGAGGTCTACCATACGCCAGGTGTGGTGAAAAGACTTGGACATTTCCAGCCTCACTGGACAGACAAGTGGACTCTGCCGACAGACCTGGGGCCCTCTGCTCTGAGCTTCCTTGGGGGGTTGGGCTGAGAGTCTATGGGGATGGGGGGTCCCCAGGTCCGAGTCTGTTCTCCTCAATTCAACATTCATCCCTCGGATCAGGGTCCTGGAAGAGTAGCCATTCACACAAGCTTTCATTCAACACACAGTTGCTATTTGAGTATTTTACACACGTACTCTTGGCAAGACAAAAGGGCCTGGCAGTTTCCTGGGAATGGGGTCTTTAAGAGAGTTAAGTTGCAGCACAGTAAACCAGGCCAGTGTGAGCCCCACAGATGCGTGCAGGCCAGGGCTCCGTGGGCCCCACTGTGGTCCCGTCCCAGGAGGAAGCCACCCCCGCAGCATGGCCTGCCTGATTCCCCTTGTCCCCTCCCAGCGGCGCTGGGTACCCTGGAGCCTGTGCCTCCCCTGGCAGCTCACAGCGAGGGACCCGCGGCTTCTGGCGGGTGGGTTTCCCAAGCCTGGCAGACTCCAGCGGGGAAGAGGCTGGGAGTCTGGGTACCCTCCACATGCTCATTTTCCTTTATGGGCCCGAATCCAAGATTCTTGGCAGAGGGAAAGCACCCACTTTTCGTTCAGTGAGTGGACGCGGTTTCGATGGCAGCCTGGCAGCGGGGCCGGCTTGCTCCCTTGCCTATGGACTCTCTGCCTGTCCCTCATGGAGGGGCCGGCTGGCCTGCTCCTCATAGCGGGGCTCAGAGGGGGCAAGGACCATCCCTTCCTGTAGACCTGGGAGAAAGCTCCAAGTCACGCATCGCTGAGGAGTCCGTGTGTGGGGGCTTACTCTTGGGCCAGAGGGTTCCAGACTCCATGTTTCCTCCACAGCCTCCAAGACCCAACCTCCAGGGGCTTGTGCGGGTAAGAGGGGCCTGGACTTGGAGAGCATGTGAGCCAGAGCGCAAGGAGGGACGCCACGCGGGAAGGCCCAGGCTTCGCTTCTGACCCCTGCCGCCCTGTTCTCAGCTGTGCTCCAGTAGGCAAGGCCTAGCTCCCAGCATTCCCGGGGTCAGGCTCCAAGCGACCACAGCACAGGCTGTCCCTCGTCCTCACAGCCAACTCCTATTCAGCCGCCATGTCCCAGCCTGAGTAGCCCCCTCTGAGAAGTGCTTGGGAGTCTGCTCCATCCTGCCTGCTGGGTCAGGCATTTGCCCTCCCATCGTGCCCTGAGCTTGCTCTGAGGCAATGGCAGCTGGCCTGTCCTCCTTCAGACTGGGGACTCTTGGGGCAAGACTGTTGTACTTCTACTCCGATGAACCTCACATAAGTGTTCACTAACACCTGTGCTGGATCACACCATGAGGAGGGACGGAGGTGACACGTGAGGTGGCCTTGATGGACTCAGACACTTCCAGCAGCCAGGGATAAACGAAGGTGCCCAGGAGCAGAGCGCGGCCCCGACGGAACCATTGCTAGCCACCATCAGATACGCCCCGGTTTTCTGGTGACTTCCACCCTGCCTTGGGAAGGAGGAGCGGCCCCAGGCCTGACCCCAACTGAACCAGGAGGCTATTTAGAGGCCTGACCCAGACCAGCCAGTGGCAGAGGGGCCATGTTTAGGAAACCAAGGGCCAGACTTGAGGGCTTGTGACCAAGTGGCTTGAGAATCCACTTGTGTGTGTGTGTGTGTGTGTGTGTGTGTGTGTGTGTGTGTGTGTGTTACTGGAGATTGAACCCAGGGGCATTATACTCTGAGTTACATCCCCAGCCCCCCCCCCCTTTTTTGAAACAAGGTCTTGCTAAGTTGCTAAGGCTGGTCTTGAACCTGCAATTCTCCTGTCTCAGCCTTCCTCCCAAGTACTGGGATTGCAGAGAGTTCACTCTAAGCTGCAATGGTGACTTGAAGCAGTGACCAGGTGAGGAGTTAAGAAGTCGACTCCACAGGACTCACATTTCGGGACCTCTCAACTGGGGAATCTTCCCTTCTACGGTGGGCAGGCAAACAGGGAGGCATGACCTGGACGATGCGTGTGAATACTCTGTCACACCACAGCCCAGCACTCACCCACGGAGCGGCCACCACGTCAACAAGCAAAAACTGGTTTCCAAGGCTGGGGTGCCACTCAGTGGTAAGCGCTTGCCTAGCATGCAGGAGGCCCTGGCTTCCATCCCTAGCACACCACACACACACACACACACACACACACACACACACACACGCACGCACGCACACACAACACACAACACACACAGGGGCCTCCTGACCTCCCCCACCCCACAAACACCAAATACCAGAGGATACGGAGTCAAAGAAGCAAACACTTCCTCCCCAATACGCTCACAACTGAAATACTGTGAGGTCCCCCGCAAGAGAGGCAGGTGGGGGCTGCTGGTCACTGGACTCTGGGTGGGCCAGCAACGTCCAGCCCTATCCCAACTCCACATTCCTCCGGCTCACTGAGATGCCTTTCCCTGTCCACTTCAGACGCAGCCTGACCTACCAGGTGTGGGGGACTGGACCTTAAAGGTCAGCTCTGTCCTGGTCAACTCCTCGGCTTGCGAGATCTCCTCAGAACTGCTGAGAAGAAACAGAGAGGGACACAAAGTGCCCGCGTCCTAGGTGTCCTCAGTGAGCCCCTGGGTTTTTAACACGCCCCACTTACAACAGACCCCTTAGTCCGCACTGCGTGGGGCTGGGGCCCTCTGGTTCTCTGTGGGACGGCGGCGGCAGCCTGGAGGCCCGTCACCCCTCCACAAGAGCACCGGTTCCTCACTCCCCTGCACCCCCTTTCCTCGCCCCTTGTTCTCCTCCTCGTGAAGGCCGAGGCCCCTGCTTGCTCCCTGGCAGTCGGTCAGGGGCCTGGGGAGGCCAATTGATTCTGATTCCAAGTCCACCTGCTTAGCAACGATGCGGAGCAAGTTATTAATTAAGCCTGTTTTTCTCATCTGAAAAAAAAAAAAAAGGACAGGAACTCATCGAGGCCGCCATACCTCGCAGGCCACCATGAGGCATCGATACAATAGTGCGGCGGGGGCTTCCCACAGCTCCTGGCTCCATTAACACAGTCATTACTGCTCATTTAGAAGCCGTGCTGTGCACCTGCTCCGGGCCAGACCTCGGTCTGGGAAGGACCAGATAGTAAATACTTCTAGCACTGCATGCAGGTCGTAAGTCTGCCACAATTATTCCACCCTGCAGGGGTAGCATTGGAGCAGCCAGAGAAAACTGCTGCTCTGGAAAGGCTGCAGCTCTGTTCCAATAAAACTTTATTCATAAAAACCGGTGATGGGACAGATTTGGCCTATGGACCTAGCTTGCTGATCCCTGGGTAGAGAACACGCTGGACACAGAAGACTCAGGGTCAGTAAGGTACACACTCTTCTTCCCAGTGCTCGCTGTCTGCTAAGGAAACAGACAAGAAAATCCATCATGCAACCCCATGCGATGTGCACTGCCTGGGGCCAGGGGGTCTCTAAAGGAGACAGGAAGCAGGAGGCGGGAGGACGTGGCCTGCAAAGCTCACCTACCCACCCCGATCTGGCCCTAGACTATGACTCCTGGGACGTCAAGGGTCTGGAAGAGCGGACGCAGAGAGAGGTGGGAGGTCCAGGAGGCACCTGTGCAAAGCCGCAGGGGCCCTGGGAGCCGAAGAGCCGGGGCAGGGGTGGAGAGCCAGGCTCAGGGAGAGTGGGATCATCTCATAGGCTTTGAAGGGGGTGGCCGATGAGCTGCTGCTAAGGCCGCTCTGGCAGCAGGACAGAGGGTACGCCCAGCCAGTTCAGATTTGGGGAGGGCATCCTGTGTGGTGTGCAGACACTGGAGTAGCCCTAGCTAGCAAAGCAGAGGGCAAGAAGGCACGGGATACACTCCTCAGACACTGGCCTTGGATGGCAACCTGCTGGGAGACGGGGTCATGGGCTGGGAGGGTTGGGGGTAGAGAAGAATGCCCGTGCTCTGACTTAAGTGCCCCCAAGTGAGTGGACAGTGACTGTCATCCAAAGAGAGCCCAGGCAGGCACAGAGGGAAAGACGAGGACTTTGGACATGCTGGCCTTCAGATTCCCAGGGACTGTCCAGGTAGACAGAGGCCTGGAGGTCAGCAGAGAGACCTAGCCCAAAGACGAGGCAGTGGACTCAAATCAACAAAGACTTCCTGAGCACCGTCTCCCACCACAGAGAACCAAGACATCCATCAGCACTGCAGGAAGCCCAGAGTGAGGCTGAGCCGGGCTGCCCGGGGTCAGGGCAGGCCACAGCAAAGCTTGCCGGCCGTCCTGCTCCTGAGCACCGCCACTGTTATCTTGGGGGCCTGGCTTTGGACTGGGGGGAGTAGAGTGTGTGAGGGGCTGATCATTAACCCAGCCCCTAACGGCCGGGGCCTTGCCAATGGCCCGCCCATCCCTCTGGCTGCCCCTTTGCTGCCAGGATCTATTCCCTGGACCCTTATCTCCTCTCGAGGGCTCCCAGCAGTGAGTCTGGCCAGGATAAGCGCACTGCAGACATGCTCCTGTGCCCAAGATGCCAGGGCAGGAGGGTCTCAGAGACACCCAGACCACACCCCTTTCTTTTATAGAGGTGACAAGACTTGCACTACACCCAGCAAGGGCCGTGGCAGCCAGGTTGGTGCCCGCCTGGGTCTCTACTTCTCAGGCTGTTTATTTTGAAACCAGAACTGCCTTGAAAGCTGTGAACTCACACAGGAGCCCAAAAAAAGACCACGCCCACTCAGCCCGGGATGCACACAGCCCTGTGCACCTGCCCTTTGCCATCATGAAACACAGGGTAAAGGAACCTTCCCGGCAATGTCCCTCTACCTGTGCCCCCCTCCCACAGTCCTCTGAGGTGACCCCTTTGCCCCGGGGGCCCTGAACAGGAGTGTTGCAAACGGAGGCCAAGGGCCACCCGGGCACATATGCCACACTTTCTTCCATCCCCAGGTGGCCCACATCCAGCAGCCCAGAGACTCCAAGGTCAGCCACAACATGAGGACACCCAGTAACCCTGCAGCTTTACAAAAGTCCTGCAGCAGAGCAGACGACACTGCGCTACCAGGCCTACAACCCGCCTGGCCACTGAGTATGTATCGACACAGTGGTCTCTGAGCGAAACCTGTTCACACAGGTAACCAGAACCACTTCCGAAGCTCTGAACCACAGGGGCAAAATCCCCAAATCCTCAGAAAAGGGGTCCCAGGAGCCACTGCCAACACGAGGCTGTCGGGGTGAGTGGTCAAAGCTTCAGGGACCTCCCTGGGTCTGGGTCTCAGCGTGGCCTTGGCCTCTTCACCTGCATTCACCCACAACCTCCCTGGGAGCTAAAATAAGGACTTGAGTCAGGCACAAGAACACACACCTGTAATTTCAGAACTTGAGGCTGAGGCAGGAGGATCGCTTGAGCCCAGGAGTTTGAGGACAGCCTGGGCAGCAGAGCAAGACCATCTCAATCAATCAATCAATCAAATAAAGACTTGGTATAGCTTCTCCCAAGCTAGGCTGTAGTAAGAAGTCTTTCTCTTATGTGGTGCTGGGGATTGAACCCAGAAAATTTCTACCTCCGAGCTACACCCCCAGCCCTATTTTTTTTTTTTTTTTTGGAAACAGGGTATAACTTGCTGAGAACCTTACCAAGTTGCTAAGGCTGGCCTCGAACCTGTGATCCTCCTGTCTCAGACTCCCAAGTACTAGGATTACAGGCGTGTACCTCATCAACTACATCCCTTTCCCACCATGTGACACTTGAGCCAGGAGAGGAGCAAGGAGGTGGCCCTTCAGGAGAATCCAGACAGGCCGAGGTACAGGGACGGCCTCCTCTGTAGTATCTTCTGGTTCCTCTCCCCCAAACCCCTCAAGGACAGTTTGAAAGTACTTCTGAGGAAGTGTCCTGGCCAGCCCGCTGCGCCTTCTCGAGGGGTGACTGCCTACCTCCATGCGAGCCTTGTAGAAGTCCACATCATGCAGCTTCTCCTTGCAGCGGACCAGCTCCATCTCTAGCCGCTCCACGCGATTTGCCTTCTCCCTCAGGGAGTCCAGCTCATCCCGATAGGCACGTGCAGACCGGGCATCAGCCGCCAGCTGGACATTCTGCAAGGTGGGTATTATGGTTAAATGTAGAATGTGCCCTGCAGAGCTCACGTATTAATGTTCGGAGTTGATATAATTAGGTGCTGGGGGCTCTAATCTCATCAGTGGACAAATCCACTGTAATGGATTTACTGGGTGGTAACCTCCACAGGGGGGATGTTGCTGGAGGACATGGGTCACTGTGAGTGTGGCATGAGGAAGTCTGCTTGTGTCCTGAATCCCTTCTCTCTGCCTCCCATCGCCATGCCCTGAGCTCTGCAGACCCAGCTTGATGTGGACTGAAACCCTGAAATCTCCAGGAGTGTGAGTAAATAAGCCTTCCTTCCTCTAAGTCGTGTGGTAAGTTGTTTTGCATCACAGCAGTGTGAATGCTGACTGAAACTGTGGGTGACAGGAGGGGAGCAGCTTAGGGCAACCCTCTGAGGAGGGAAGGGGCCAAGTCCCCAAAGCATGGTGTCCCCAGGACATCCCAGCAAAAGCCTGTTCCTGTGGTCGAGGGGCTCCGTGTGCACGGCACCATGCAGGACCTTCACACACTAAGACGCACGGCCATCCGCACAGCCATCCGCACAGGGGTTCTCAGGCTGTCAGGCAGTTTTGATGGACACACCAATGTTGCATTCCTGACCCTCCATGACCCAGCCCCACCATCCCCAGTTACACAGGCCCGGGTCTCCGCTCACCTCCTGCTTGACCTTCTGCAGCTCCAGCACCAGCTGATCCACCTCATGTCTGGTGTCCACAAGCTGTTCTGTCTTCTCCTCCCTGCAAGGGTGACCAGGCGGAGGAGTGTGGGGAGGAGGCTTTCCTAGCGGGCCCCAGGAACAGACTACCACTTCCCAAGACTACCCAGGCTTCAGAGGATGAGGCAGGGATAGCCTATGGGGCCTGTAGAAATGTTCCTGACTCAATATTATTTTGTTTCCTTAAGTTTCTAATACTTGCTCTCAAACTACATCCACCCTCCACTGGGTTTCCTGTGAACATGTGGGATAGGCAAGAAGCCGCAGCTGCAGGACTCCATGCCAGGCTGTGTGAGGCCGAGGACGGGGTGGTGAAGGCAGGAGGCTCCCTACGTGCTGGGTAAGAGACTTTGACCAGCTGCAGGAAACAGGGAGACCAGATCCCCACATGTAGTGCGGCACATCCTCCCCCAACTAAAACCGCACCTACAAGGTCATCCCAGCCCCAAACTGGGCCTGTGAGGGGACCGCAGTCTCCTTCTGTAGACCATCTGCAACATTTGGGCTGGGAGATGACAGCCTGTAGTCCAAGAGCAAGCTCAGAGTGACCTCTGCAAGCCCCAGGGCCAGGCCAGAGCGCTCCAGTCTGCAGCACCACACAGACAGGGAGCTGAGCCTCGGGAGCAGGAAGCGCAGCCGGGGGACTCACAGGTCCTGCCTGACGCGTCGTAGCCTGGCCTTGGTGTCGGCCAGCTCCACGGCCAGGTGCTGCTTGTCCTCACTGGAGAGGCTGCTGGTGGGGCTGGGTGTGGAGTCCGCGCTGGAGGTCTTGGTGGGGCTGGGTGGGTGCTGCGCCTGAAGGTAGTCCCGCTCCTGCGTCAGGTCCACGATCAGCTACAGCCAGGAGAGAGCGGAGGGAACGAGTGGGTTCTCTAGGAACGGCACCCCTGGGCCCAGCACAGCGCCCAGGCTCAGAGTGGGTGCAGACACCAGCCAGAGAGAAGGTTTCAGCTGAGAATGAGGCACCAGAGGGTGTGGCAAGTTTTCAGAAAAGGTGAACTATTTAGTGGGTCAGAAAGGAGCATATGGGCAGAGCAGCCACCCAAGCTGGGCATCCTGACCACTTCTGTCCTTCCACGGATGTCTCCTTGGGGACCAATCACTGCAGGGGCCGTCACCAGAGGAAGAGGCCATGTCCCCACCCCATCGCAGCCTGACCAGCAAGACAAGGAGGCGCCCAGGCCCAAGGCAGGGGAGGAGAGATGCGGGAGAGCCCGGCCACTGGCTGAGGCTGGCCGCGGCGGGAGGCTGGCAGGCGCACCTCCGTGCACTCGTCCCGCTCATCGATGAGCCTGCGGAGGTGGAACACCATGCTCCGGGACAGCGCCTCCAGCTCCTCGGGGGCCACGTCCGGCAGCTCCAGCCACTGCAGGTCGAACACGTTCTCCTGGTTGTGGGTCACCTGCAGGCACACACACACACACACAGCCCGGCACTGCAGAGAGGCCAGCACCGCGGCTCTGGGTCTCCTGAGCGCCCACCTGCCCACCACGCGCAGCAGACGGCCCAGGTGGAGACCGGAGCCCGCCTCATTCCCCCACCTTCCTAATCCCTCCTTGGCTAGCGAATTCCCTGCGACTCGCAGAGGGCTCCTTAAGCAAGGTTAAGCGAGCTCTTCAGAGGCGCTCCCCAGTACAAGCCACTTGGGCTTTCAAGTCGTTCTTAACACCAGCGAGAGCTTCTTAACAATGGCTGCCCTAAGAAGTGCCGCAGAATACGGTATTTGCACTGGAGCTATATAACACAAAGAAGGTAAGCCTCAGGGTGGAGGGGGAGGCATGGGCCTTACTTTGTTTCTTAAAATAAAAACTAACAGAAGCCAGGTGTGGTGGCACACGCCTGCAATCCCAGTACTTGGGAAGTTGAGACAGGAGGATCACAGGTTCGAAGTCAGCCTCAGCAGCTCAGCAAGGCTCACATTAACTTAGTGAGACCCTGTTTCCAAATAAAAAATAAAATTGGGCTGGAGGTGTAGCTCAGAGGTAGAAGATCCTTGGGTTCAATCTTCAGTACCACAAAAACAGAATAAAATAAAAACTAACATAAATAGGGCACTATGTTAAGCATCCTGGGTCAGAGTGTTGGGCTCATAGCAATCTCAGGTTATTTGGATCTAAAGCAATTCTGGGGTGAGCCTGCATCTCATTCCCACGGACCACAGACAAGCAGCTGGCTTCCTCCCTGCCCATTCTCAGGGAGCAGAGGGTCTGACTGAGTCCCCTTCCTCTCATTTTTTGAAGATAAATATTATAGTGCTCAGGTCTCAAAAAAAAAAACAAAAACAAAAACAAAGAAACCAGGGTATCCTCTCAGTGAAGAACTCTCGAAGAAGTCCTTATATTATTCAAAGCAGTAAGTGGCAGAGAATAGCTTCCTTTTTTTTTTTGGTGGTGTTGGGTATTGAACCCAAGGTCTCACAAGAATAGCTTTTAAACACACACACAAAGTGAAAACCAGGTCATGTCAAGGGCTCTTGAGTTCCTCCAGAGACACCTCCCTCTCCCCTACTTAAGAAAGGAAAAGTCTGAACACGGCTGATCTCTGAATTACAAGAAGCCTCGTCCCTGGCTACTGGCGGGAGCCGTGACTCGGAGGCCAGCTTCTGGGCCTGCTCCATTCTCAGGGCTAGGAAATCCCGAGACTCGAGACCACTGAGGCTGGGGCTCTGGCCTCGATGCCTGCAGCTCCTCCTCACTGTGGAGTTCCAATTAACTGCTCATGTCCCGTCTCCCCGACCTGAGAAGCGGGTCCCTCGTGGGTCCTGAGCATCTGAATCACTACGAAGTACTCGTTCCAAAGCCAGTCCCCAGTGTCGGCCACTGACTCTGATGGTCATACAGGACTCTCCTGGCTGTGTACTTTTATTTATTTATTTTAATATCCTGCCGTCTGGGCAAGAAAGCTAGTGCTGAACTGCCTCGTCTCAAGGACCTCATCCCCACAGATGCGTGTCCAAAACACACAAGGGGCATTTAAAAGGCAGAGTGGTTCTCAGGCTAACAGGTGACCAACAGCAGTCAAGAGTATTTACTAAAATACTGACCTTCCCCTGACGTCAGCTTCACTGGACCCCCTACCTGAGATAACTAACATTGGCTTCAAATCCTGACTCGGAACTCACTGCCCTGCAGTGTCCTGGCCAGCTGTGGGCGCCAGCGGCCCAGCGGGGCCCTGTCGCCTTCCTGAGAGCGCTGTGTGCGGCTCCCTTGCCTGCCGGCCACCCGGCAGCTCCTGGGCGCTCAGGTCTTTCTCACACATTCATCTCTGATGTCCAGTTAGGCCGAACGCCGGCACTATCGAGATACCTAGCGCTCAGACATGAGTCCGTTTCCGGGAGGACGCTGGCCTCACATGCTGCCCCCCTTTCAACCTGTACCACCTCTGCCAAGAGCAAAAGCAGAGGAACTGGGAAGGTCTGGCCTGTCCTCCATGCGGCGACCCTCGGCACAGAGCCCTCCCGGGACTCTCGGTTCTGACATCCGTGTGGTGGCACCCTCATCTCTGCGTGCCACTGACAGCAGCAGAGGATCTCTATAAAGATCAACCATTCAGAGCAGGGTGACATTTGCCAGAATGCGTTTTCAGGGCTTGTAAATCAAATTCTGAGCCTAAACCATTTGACAGCTCTTAAAAATAGTCTGAGTCCATATAAGGCAAGAAGAAAGAGACAGAAGAAGACTTGATTGAGGTGTTTTTTTTTTCTTTCTAATTTTTATTTTTACCCCTATTTTATTTTAGCTTGCTGGTGGTTACCTTTCCAAATAGAATGAATCTGCCTGTGGCAACTGAAACCTAAAATTAGTGAAATCATTCAGGGGTGAGGTAGTCTTTAAACTTTCCACAGTGGAGGGTGTCACCCCTGCCTGCCCCGGGAGCTGTCCATGGCTGAACCCCAAAGCCTACCTCCTGGATGTGGGCCACGATGCCAGCCTGGGTCTCGATGTCCAGCTGTTTGATTCTTTCAATGAACTCCTCCTTCTTCTCGCACTGTGAAAGGGTTATATGTGTTAACAGAAGAATTTGCTAGTGAGGGCAAACCTAGGGCTGTATCCACAGCCATGGTCCTGCAGTTCCAGGAGAATCACCCACCCCAACCCGGCTTTCTCCTTCAGATTCAAGACCAGTCCTCAGCCTGGGGTTTCTCTGAAAGTTGATCCAGTTAACCACCTATGAAAGCTTGTTTTCAGAAGTCCGTCCCGAAACCCCTCCCAGAGACACTTGAATGGGACAACCCAGGCTTCAAAAACGCTCTCAACAAGTAAAGAGTCTCTGTTTGTTAGTACTAGAAATTGAACCCAGGCCCACTCTATGGCTAAGCTACTCCCACACTCCCAGTTCTATTTTTTTTTTCTATTTTTGATTTTGAAACAAGGTGTTGCTAAGTTGCTGGGGGTCTCACTAAGTTACTAATGCTGGCCTCCAACCTGTGATCCTCCTATCTTAGACTCCCTAGTACTGAGATTACAGGCATGCCCGGCTAAGAGAGATTCTTACACAAGATGAGAACACCTGGCTTAGAGCAGAGGAAGGCACACCCCATCCATAAAGGTCCAGGAAGTTACAATTCCAGGCTTTGCATTTGGTCTGTTACGACTGCTCAACCCTCAGTCACTGCAGCATGAAAGCGGCTGGATGCACTGTGTAAAGGACAGCCGTGGCTGTGTTCCAATAAAACTTTATTTACAAAAATAGGCGGCAGGTCAAATCTGGCTCACAGGCTGTATAGTCTGTCTGCAGCTCCTTGCTCTAGAAGTTCCTATAATGGAGACAACTTGCTAAGGGGACCCTGGCCTGATGGGTCCTCTCTTGGCTTCCTGCCCAAGGTGCGTGGTACTAGAAGCAGCTGCCACCTAAGATGTGGCCGCCCTCTGCCAAGAACCCAGGGTCCTTCTGTCGGGCTGCACTGAAGGTAGCTTCGCTCCTACCTGACCCTAAGGCCACACGATTTATCCTCACAAATCCAAACCAGCTGGCGAAGGGCAGCCCTGAGCCTTACCTGGACAGCACAGCCCAGCACCAGCAGCAGCACCTTCTTAATCTCCTCCATGCTCTTCCCTGAGTCAAGAGAGCACAGTATTCCATTAAAATCAACTGCTTACAAAATGCTCTCCGTGATGCACGTTTACTATAAGGGGGTAAAAGCAGACACATACACAAAAGAAACCCAGTACCCGGGATTACCACCTTAGGTGTACACACTCCATCTATTTTCTACATGTGAGTTTATTTATATTTTGCCAAATGAGTGTTCTGTGCTTAACTATTTGAAGACCTTTTCCATTTGAATATGTCATAAATATCTCTTCACAGTAATTAATAAACCTTAACATCAGCAACAATTCTCAGGATGTGTGGTTAACAACAGGACAGAATGATTCCATGGAATTCTTTTTTTTTTTTTCTTTTGCAGTACTGGGGGTTGAACTCAGAGGCATTCTACTCCCTAGCTACACCCCCAGCCCTATTTTTTATTCTTTATTTTGAAACAGGGTCTAAGTTGTGGAAGACCTCACTAAGTGACTGAGGCTGGCTGTGAACCCAGATCCTCCAGTCTCAGCCTCCCAAGTACTGGGATCCTGGGATTACAAGCATGCACCACCACGCCCAGCATCAGCTTTACCTTTTTATTATACAAAATTTCAAACAGACAAAGGAGGGCAGTAGGAAGTCCTCTGGACTCAGCTTCACATTATCAATATTTTGCACATCAGATTCCATCTCCTTCCCCCTTCCCTTTTTGGTTTATTAGTTTCATTGTTTGGCTGGAGTATTCGAACAGACACTCTCTCTCTTTCTCTCTCTCTCTCTCTCTCTCTCTCTCTCTCTCTCTCTCTCTCTCACACACACACACACACACACACACACACACACACACACGTGTGCGCGCATGCATGGTGCTGGGAATTGAACCCAAGGGCATTCTATCTCCAAGCTACACCTCCAGTCCTATTTCATTTTTTATTTGGAAACAGGGCCTTGCTAAGTTGCTGAGGCTGGCCTTGAACCTTCAATCCTCCTGCCTCAGACTCCCAAGTACTGGGATTACAAGCATGTGCCACCATGCCCAACAAATATATCATTTTTGGTGGCTGCAAACCTACTTTGTGCAAAGACCACAAACTTATTCAACCAATTCCCTTCCAGAGGCTCACTTTTCCAACATTTTAATCTAAAGAATGCCACAAAGAACATCTAAGTGGCTGATTCTTTATGCACATCCTTATCTACTGCCTCGCGGTAAACATCATTTACACGTGCCATGTTATCAAACCACCTTGCAGACAGGTTTCACCATCGGGCCCCACAAAACACTCGATGGTTCCCATTTTCCAACCCTGGCCAGCACTTGTCTCACTCCACTGGTCTCTCGGCTTCACCAATGGGGTGGACCCAAAACCGTCTTTCACCTTCCCACACTGCGTCTCTGGTTCCACTACCTGTTCATCCCTCTCGACCACCTCTCCAGAGCCAGACACCTGCGCTCACTCGAGAATGGTACTCCCTCTATGAGCCTCAGTTTCTGCAGCCGTCAGATGGGGGCAGCTGGCCTGAGCTCCCTTTCAGGCTAAAGAAAAAAAGGCTGTGGGTTTTCTATGGCTTTCGTCACATCCTGGGGAAGAGGGGCACACCACAAATAGCACCATTCTCACCAAGGACCCACAACACCCACTCGCGCTGTGCCGAAACGGCCCCAAGTATCGACCAGAGACGATGAGAACCAAACTCCCATCACAAGAACCAATGCCGTGGCGTGGGGTCACCGCAGGCCCCCGGCCACAGGAGCGCAGAGCTATATTCGACCTTGCCTAATGCCCTCCACTGGGCATGGCCAAAACAGCCTCTCTCTCCACTCTGGCATCACGGGCATCTCACAACCAGGAGCCTAGAGTTCATCCAGCCAGACACACACACACCCCTGGTCCTGCGAGGGCAGGACCACAGGGTCTGAGGCCACCTCCCCCATCCAGAGGGTAAAGTGCAGTGCCACAGGTCAATCTACCATGGTTAAACCCGTGTCTTGGCTGATCATCGTAGCTGTTTTTCTACAGGTCTTTTATTTAGCCCCAGAGGCTCTAACCCATAGACCACACATCACCAGTGACTCCATCGACCCCAGTCAGCAGCTTCATTTCAAAAGGAATACCCACCCCGCCCCCACCAAGCCAAGGAGCCCCAATCCAAGCCACCAGCCAAACTCTCTGGCCCAGCTCGAGCTGCCTCCTTCCCCGCCATCAGGAGAGTGCCACCTTGTGCCCTCAGGTAGGTCAAAAGTTCCTAGTTCAACCGTCCTAGCCCTCACCAGCTTCCTACCATTAAACTTTATTTACCTGGTGCCATGACCAGCAGCAACAAAACTCCAAAGAAAGCACTTGACGGGCCCCAGAGCAGCCCAGGCAGAAGCCAGAGATGCTGCAGAAAACCTTCATGCACTCTGTGTACAGCAAAGGCCCCGAAGGACCTAATTATATCATCCTTTAGAATAATTTAGACAACTCTGGTGATCCACCGTCTCCAGGCACAGATTAAAGCAGCGGAGCAAAACTGTGCGGAGAGGCTGCTTAACAGTACAAAGTCACGGCCAGGTGGGAGGAGTAAGTTCCGGTGTTCTGTTACACAGAGGGTGACTGCAGTGAACGATACATCGTCTATACAAAATAGCTGGAAGAGAGGGCTGTGAATGTTCTCATCACAAAGAAATGATAAATGTTCAAGGTGATTGAAAACCTAAGTAACCTTAGTTGATCGATATACAACGGATAAACGTGCCAACACATCACACTGTGTCTCGTAAAGATGTACAACTGTTACCTGTCAATAAAAAACAAACAGCCACGGAAGCACACGCTGGCGAGGCACACTGCTAGCCGCAGGAACAGAAGCCGTAGTCCCCTACTGCCAGGATGAGACTAGGGCCCTGCGCACCCAGGTAGACGTGAAACTATGCCAAGGATGCCCGGTGAGAGAGGAGAGGGTGCCACTTCCTCAACACCTCGTAATCACACACATGACACCCCGAGTCATTCACTCACCCAAACAGCCTTCAGATATCAAGAAAGAAAGAAAAAATGAAATCTGATCCAGAGCACTGGTAGAAGAGCGTGGGTTCCTGTTTGCTAAGCTTTCCAACAGGAAGAATACAAGGTTTCAAAGGTATTAGATTCCATTTAGAAATAAACCTGTTGGAGCTGGGCATGGTGGCGCACGCTTGTAATCCCAGCATTTGGGAGGCTGAGACTGGAGGATCCGGGTTTGCAGCCAGCCTCAGCTGCTTAGTGAGGTCCTCCGCAACTTAGTGAGACCCTGTTTCAAAATAAAGAATAATAAAAAAAATATAGGGCTGGGGCTGTAGCTCAAAGGTAGAATGCCCCAGGGTTCCATCCCCAGTACCAAAAAAAAAAAAGAAAGAAAGAAACCTGTTGGTGTGGAACAGCGTACTAAGAAATTCACCTGCACCTTTGCTTAGATGAGGCAGGGCTGGTTTCCTACCAGACAAGCAAACCAGCAACTTTTAAAAGCTGATCAAGCCAGGCATGGTGGCGCACACTTGTAATCCCAGCATTTGGGAGGCTGAGACCAGAGGATCCGGGTTCGAGGCCAGCCTCAGCTACCTAGTGATGCACTCCGCAACTAGGTGAGACCTGGCTTCAAAGTAAAGAATAAAAAATAGGGCTGGGGGTATAGCTTGAAGGTAGAACACCCCTGAGTTCAATCCCCAGTACCGGAAAAAAAAAATGCTCATCAATAGAAGCCAGTAAAAGGACTTCTGGTTTGCATAGGGTCCAGGCAAAGCTTCCTAAAGGAAATGCAGCTCCAGCTGCAGTCCCAAGAACAAGCAGAGCAGCAGAGGCAGACTCGAGGGCAGGCAGGGCAGGCAAGGGGGGGCTTTCCAGGCACAGGACCTCGTGTGCAAAGGTCTAGAGAGCGTGGTGCATCTCAAATTATAGACACTTTGTGGTTTCGCTCACTGGGGTTGGTTTTCAGAGCGAGAACAGGGGACGGGGCAGGAAGCGATGTGGATTTCTATGTCAGGTGAGTCACAAGCAACCCCCCCCCGGGGGGGGGGGTCCCGAGACATCACACACCTTCTGTCTACTCACCACTACATTCTGTCAAGTGGAACCCCAGGGGAATCCCAGACAGCCTGAGTCAATAGTTGAGTCTAAGAAAAACCTCTCTTACCTACTACCTGCCTCGTGAAGTCCCAACAGAGAAATATACCCCAGCCCTCCTTAGGAGACCTGGAACGCGCATTAACTGATCTGAGCTACATGTGAGGTGATATAGATGGGAAACCGGTATCACAGGTGGTGGGCTGGATGTGGGGCCAAAAGTGCAGTTGGACAATTAAAGTACATTCCCCTCTAAAATGTGGAGATTGGATTAGTAAGATTCCTGGACTGCCTGAGCGAGAGTCCAGGGGAGACACGGTTAGGTTGATCTAGGCGATCGTACCATTTTGTTAGCTAGCATGGAACCAGACCTCAGAATCCTTCTGAACACATCACTCTACAGACTGCCAATAAACAGACATTAGCGCAGGGAACAAAACCTATCTCCTGTGAGTGGTGTGTGATCTCCAGGCTCCCACTTGGTTCTACTGTTTGGTTTTCTGAGATGTCGTCATATGAATGAATGTTCAGAACACACTTCCTGGTTTCTGGATACGGAAGATAAACTCTGTCATCTCTAAATGCTGATTAATGGTTTGAGGCCTGGGATTTAGGAAAAGGAAAGCAAGCATCTCTTCCCTGCACCACACGACACAGCGCCTGCTAAGAGGGGCAGGAAGCTCGGTGATCCATCAACAGACGGGCTTAGAGAAGAGCAGAGAAATGGATTCCTGCTTGGCTGACCCAGCCGTCCCCAACCACAGAGGCTGAGATTGGCAAAGCAGCAGCCAGGCTGCGGGTCTAACACCTGGAAGGACTGACCCGCTCCCCTCCGCGGGCTCCTGTGGACCACCATCACTGCACGTTAATACAGCATGCTATCGAGATCTAACTCCAAAGCAATCCCCAAAGGACAGTACCATGGTCTCCACCTTACCAACACGGCCAGATTCACAAAGGCCGAGTCACAGCACCAAGATCTGGTCCTGGGTCTGCCCCCACCCACCACCTCCTAACCTCCTACCGTCCCCCACACCAGGCGGCTCCTCACCAGGCTTGCTGCCTGAGCGGTTACGGGCAGGTGCCTGGGAGATCCAAGACACGACAGTCAGTTTCCTCCTTGTTGGGAGACAGGTGTAGACATGGATGTGTTTCAGATGTAATTCTACATTCTGCTGCCCCCTGACTCACACAGCAGGGTGGATCAAACTCCACTTTCTTTGGTTTTCTATGTTGTTGGTGGGGGGATTGTTGTAGTTACTGAGGACTGAACCCAGGGGCATTCCACCTCTAAGCTACACCGCCCAGCCCTTTTTATTTTGAAACAAGCTCTCACTCAGTTGCTGAGGGTTTCATTAAATTGCTGAGGCTGGCTGCAAACCTGTGATCCTCCTGTCCCAGCCTCCCAAGTACTGGGATCACAGGTGTGCACCACTGCGCGTGGCTCACCCAGCTCTCTTACACCCAGAATGTTATACACGTGCCCACCACCACCACCACCACCAGGCATTAGTGTAATCAGGCATCCTCCTGCTCATTTAGTAATTCAACAAACGTTTATCAACTGCAGACTTTCTCAGGCAGGGAGCCACATGTCTGTGTGAAACAGTGCAGGGGTCCCCCCAGTCCCCCTTGATCAGTGCCTGTCATCTGTATCAGGTCTGTCTTCCCTGCACAGGCCCCCAGCACCACCACACTGGACAGGAGACAGCTGCCCTCGGGTTATGCAGAGCAATCAGAATCCACATCCCGCCTTCAGAATACTGTCACCCCCAGAACCAGAGCTCTCCCCTCCCCACAGGTATCAAGTGCAGACTCATTCCTAGCAAGAGACAACGGAATAGGACAAAAGGGCCGCCACGGCCACCACAGCCGCCTCAGCCCGAGACCCAGAGCTTGGCTGGGAGGAGGCGAGGGCTGGGCAGAAGGAGCTGCGCAGAGCGAGGGTCCCTCCCAACCACCAGCAGAAGAGCCCACCCATCATAGTGAACATAAAGACCTTTGGCAAACGCCATCTCTTCCCTCTTCCTCCTCCTTGGACGGCTGAGGCCACAGAGTGCAGGGCTACTGGAAGCCATGGCGTGGTCACCGAGGCCAGAGGAGTGCTCTCTGGGCCCAGGCCATGGCTGGGAAGTTTACTAAACAAAGCCTGGTATCCAGGCAGGCGGTCAGGGGCCGGCCCCCAGCCTGCAGTGCACTCCCTCGCCTGTGCTCTTCGCCGGGAGCCAGGCCTACACGTTCCCTGGAAGCACAGCGCGGGCGTCAGCTCCACAGCCATGTGTGGCAGGTGGACAGGGGACCTCATTTCTGAGGCCAGCGTCGCTCGGGAGCCAGGAGCAGGCCAGAAGCCGCCAGTTCCCAGGCAGAGCCTGGGGGCTTTTCTGAACCTGCTCTCCCAAGGACCAAACAGGAACTACTGGAAGGATCAGAATGCCTGCCGGATTTTAGGGTTTGTTTAAACTTATTTCTTCCCTCCTCATTCAAAGGATCTGAGGTTTTTACAAATACAAAAATAACTGAAAAAATAAACAGGATTAGAAAAGGAGGGCCAGGAGAAATGAAGTAAAAATAACAAGTAAGGGCAGGGGGAAAAAATAAAAAGACAAGAGTCGTTCTCAGAGCCCACGCAGACCCCGGCCAGCCTCGCCTAGAGAGCAGGGCTCTAGGGAGGGCAGCGCTGGAGGTGCTGGCAGGGAAGGAAGGCGGCCCTTTAGGTTCTCGAGAGAGCCTTCTGGGCAGCAAGAGGGCCGTTCAGCCCTACTTTCCCTCAGTTGCTAGGGAGGCCAGGTCCTGGGCAAACGCAGACCTCAGCGTCCCTGTCCCTCCGAGGCAGCTGTGTGAGGGAGGTTTCCATGGACTCCGGAAAGCACTTAAGGACGCACTCAACAGAGGACAAGTAAACACTGAGCCACTTCAGTGGGAAGCGCCAGGGAGCTTCAGGAGCTCAGCTTGCCTCCAGCCTTCAAAGTCTACACTGGGGCTGCCCAGGGCCTGCTCCTTTGGGACCCCGGCACACCTCCGTCCTCAGAGCCCCCTCCACCTCAGCCGCCCCTCCTCGATGCTGCAGTTTGCAGCTGGAGTGTCCCTAGAGGGAGGCCCATGAGTTATGGGCTTGATCCCCAGAGCCAGAGCGACACTGGTGGACGCAGTGGGCCTTTAAGAGGTGAGCCTCGTGTGGGAGGCCTTTAGGTCTTTGGGGGCGCTGCCCCTCAAGGGCTTGGGGGAGCCTGGTCCCGTCTTTCTCTTTTTTTTTTTTGTTTCCCAGGCCTAAAGTATCAGGGGCACTTGATCGAGGACGGGAACATCTCAAACCTCGAGCCCAGATAAACCCTCTCTTTAGAATCTGATTCTGTCAGGGGATTGTTACCAATTCACACACTCACCTTCTCCACTGAGGGCTCCACAAAGTCCTGCCCAAATAGCGCCTGCCCCAGGAAGGCCTCCGGGCAGACTCATTACCCCTGCTGGCTGTGAAGCAGCTCTCACTAACCCTAACCCTCACCATCTTGTATGAAGGAATCCCCCCACCCCACCCCCGGCCCCAACACAGACGGGGGTTCCTGAGCAGAGGCAGCCTATTTCTCCACGGCCCCGGGCACAGTACAGTGAGCATTCGGACAACAAATGCTGGAGGACAGGCTTGGGCTGGACGTCCTCTGTGAGCCTCTGGGCACCGGCCGGGATGAGGAGAGCGGCAAGGGCACTGCGGCCTTCCATTGGGAGGCTCAGAAACCAGGCCTCAGGCTTCCTCAGCTGGAGCGGCACACACAGCAGGGTCCTGGGCTTCGAGGAGGAGGAGGAGGAAAGACACACACAGCATCCTATGTGCATAGACGCTCCGACCCCTCAAGTGTTTTCCCTACTGCCCGAAGCCCCTTCTGCAACCACCTTAATAAGAAAAAAATGTAGGACCAAATGCCAGAACACGGAGGCGCCATTAATGAAGCCCCCAAGGCTGTTCTCAAAGGTTTCAGCCGTATTCACAGATAGGCTCCTGCAGAGGGTGCCAACGGGGTCTCAGCCCCTCACCCCTGCGCACACTCCCCTGCACACACTCCCAGGACTCTGGCTTGGCATTCAGAACTCAAGAAATACCAGGACAGAGCAAAAGCGGCGGCCAGTTGTCCACAAATACAACCATCTGTATAATTTATGGTGTTGAATCTACTCTCACCTATGGGACCGCCGTGCTGTGTGCCTCTGAACAACCCCCCCACCCCCACCCCGCTGCCCTGTCTCTGGGCTGGGTTTCTGCACTGAAATGTCTTGTTCCCTTCTGTTCTAAACAGCATGGGTGTGATCCGCGATTTACAAATCTGGAAACCACTACAGTACAGGGATACAAACCTCAGAAGAAAAAGACCATGCTCTCCCCAAGCACAACTCTCCTAGGATTCATCACAGAAATTAATTTGCTAACACCCTGGCTTCCTGTCAGGCCAATCTTTTTTCTTTTTTGCGTGTGTGGCACAGTGACGGGCCTGGCTGCCAAGAAAGAGGTGCCGGGAAGTCAGAGCTGGTGGGGTTCAAGCCAATACCTTCCTTTATTTTACAGACCGAGCAGATGTGGGCTCTTGATTTCCCTAAGACTTCCTGCAGACTATACTCATCACCAAACCACCTCAATACGTGCAGCTGGCAGGACGGTGCAGCTTTCGGTGGGCCGTCTCTGGCCGAGGGGAGACATGCAGCTGCCCCTGGGA